>QGMG01000493.1:0-26443 GCA_007825325.1 Lachnellula cervina | reverse complement strand
CGGAACAGCACGTGCTCCGACAGCGACACGCCTTCGTAGATGGCGAGCCAGTAGCCGATGACCAGCATGAAGTTCTCGAGCACCGACGCGAAGTGCGCGTACCCGGGGATGGCGATGGCGACGTAGACGCAGGTCGCGATCAGGGTCCAGAGGAAGCGCGGGACGCGCTGGGAGGCGCGCGCGAGCAGTTGCAGGCTCAGGGAGACGGAGTAGATGTTTGGGCAGTTGTTGGCGACGATGGAGAGGGCGAGGATCACGAGGCTGAATTGCCCGAATTTGCCGAGTGGGGGCACGATGACGGCGGCGAGGAGGCCGCCGATGCCTGAGGTGCTGTAGCCGTCCATGTAGGCGTTGTCGCCGTCGTTGGCGGCCATTGCGGTTGCGATGGCTGCGCCGAGCATCTGCGTGAAGAGGAGAGGGAAGGAGAGGCCGGCGAACGTCCATAGGAAGATGGATTTGCGGGATCGGTTGACGGGTTGGTAGACGGTGTAGTCGGCAGCATAGGAGGTCCATCCAGTGGAGAATCCGTAGACGGATGCGGCGAAGGAGAGAGCAGATCCTGCTTCAGATTTCCCAACGCCCATTGGGATGTTTTCGAATTGACCCGAGTGGGCGAATTCTCCCAATACGATCAGGAAGATGATTAGGCATGGAATCCAGGAGTATCTCTCGTAGGTGTGCACAATCTTATACCCGAAGAGGGTAATGAGGAATGTTGAGACGGCAATCACCAGGATGCCAGCCCAGCCAGGCATATTGTGGTTGACGGCATTGAACAATTGGGCTCCAACAATGACGTTTACAGAGGACCAACCAATACAAGCCAGGATATTGAAAACCGCAACTGTCAAGAGGTTAGACTCAAAATCGCTGCTGATACTGAGGTGACTTACTAATTTTCACACCATACCATCCAAAGTAGAAACGGCTTAGCACCATCTGTCTCAATCCAAATCGAGGACCAAAAGTCGAGAAGAAGCAGACAGGGAGTATTCCCATCAAGTTTACGAAGAAGATGATCAAGATGGTGTCAATAAATCCAAGATAGAAGATAGGATATGCGAGAGCTCCAATGGCAAATGACGAAACGACCATGTTGGCACTGAGCCACTATTTTGGAGTTAGTAACGGCTGTTGTATTCCAGTATCATGTGGGCAGGGAAGCTCACCAGAGTTCCAATTTGTGACATACCAGCATCGGAACGCTCGTCACTTGGAACACGCTCGATACCTCTCTGCTCTACACCGAATTTCCCCGCGAGCCTCTGTGTCCTCGCATACCAAGAATCTCCCAGGACGAAAGTCTCGGCGGGGACAGCACCTTCATCTGGGACAATACCGCTGCCATTCTCACTTGAGCTCACTGATTTTTCAGCCGGTACTGCCTCGACGTCGTACTCGGACTTGTTTTTCGAAAAAGGACCCATCTTGAAGGATGAGTTGTGTCGAGATTGGAAGTATAGGACTTATTTTCGTTTAATATTCTGAAGCTATTCGAGTATCTCAGTTGAAGTGAGAGGTAGGTTCAAATGTGAACCTTCACTGCCAATATCCTGCTTGCATTGGAGCAAAATTCAGGGAGGACTGATGATAGTAATATACAAAAATCTGGCAGCTGTGTATTGCCACTTTGAAACAGGGATCGGTGACTAGGGTAGCTCTACGTGGAGAAAGAGGTATGCAATATGCAATAGGTCCGGCCTGCGGACGACTCCGATGTTTTGGTGGTTGGGTGGAAGCAACCGTAAAGGATTCCGCCAGCCAATAACCTGGGCTGTGGGCTCGAAGGCTTGAAATTAGCATGTAGTCACTGATAAGGATATCAAAGCTAAATGGAGCTTTGAAACCTAGGAAAGAACTGGACGCGGGGTCTAAATGTGCTAGAAGAAACCTACAGGCTCCAGAAGGTCTTAGCAGATATCAAATTCAAGAACATCTTTTCTTGCACACGATCACGCCGGTACCCGGCGCGAACTCAACTCGAAACTTTAAAACTTTAAAGCACACTCAAATGTCGTGAGAGCTGAATGGTTTGAATTTGTCCCGCTATACTTGACCTTGAATGGTGACGCCACAGGTTTTCTGTGCACCCACCGACCTCAAAGGCAGCGTGAACGACACGACCTATTTGGGCACAGTCCTTGGCAAGCCATGTGGTCGAAACCTCCAATCACTTCTTGTAGAAGTTTTCAAGCATTCATGATAACCTCGCAAATGCATGATGCAGACACAGGGTTCTCAGCAGGATTTCTCTTTCTGGAGATAGATGTCTGGAACAACGAAAGTTTTTGCATGTAGATCATGGACACTACAGGCTGGGCGCTTCGTACTATCTTGCTCGAGTATCGACGGTCAAAACCTTGAAACTCATGTCGCGAATAGAATAGAAATCGGGATGCTGCCTATGCGTGAACAAATGGAAGGTTGAATTCCCCATAGATCGAACGAGATGGATGATTGCTTCCCATGTGTACCTCTTATGTTCGACGCGGTTCGCCGCTGACAGAGATGCTTGCATTGATGGGAGCTTGCATTGAGGCGCCGTGGACGTTTCGATGAATATAGAGGCTGCAGATACCTCTGTTGTACAGTGATCATAACCCACATGCATCGCAGGTGTGCACTGCGTTTCTCTGAATCTCAAAGGTGAAATAAGCACGAGAGCAAAGGCCAATGACAGCAGCCAATTCCAGATAATGAGTACGAGGAAAGACGCCTTGCCTAAAACGATCAAGCCAGAACAGGGTTGCTTTCGTGCAGCAGATCGCTTCGACCCTCGACCTTGCATTGCACTTGCTCCTCGATTTCCCATCTCCTCTCCCCTTCTTTGGCAGTCATCATCTCTTCCCCCACTACATCCAATGCCGGCTCCTTGCTGGTGAGGGGGGAAGTGAAGGCGGGAAGCTGCACCTCTTCAGACCACGGTCGCTTCCCTGCGACGACGAGGTCGGGAGAAGAACGAGTAAGTAACTTTCCAGAAGTTCAGACGACAGGAGCTGCAGTATTGCAATTTGCCAAATTAAAGGCTTCTTACAGGCTAGTCCCACGTTGTCCGCCTCGAGATGCTCAATTGAGTCGCGTCGAGGTTCCACGTTTCGGGATTGCCCGATGGCCGCTTTCAATATGCGGGGCGAGCCTTGGGGACAAGTACAGTGTCGACGACCCTCCCAATTTGGAATGAAGAGATTGAGATGCAAGCTACTGTAACCGTGGTTAAGCAGCCGCATACAGATTTGGTTAGATACGGAGTATCAGAAATCGAGGCTAGGCTCCAGATCTAAGACTCCATTACGCGTGAAGTCCCCACCTATACGGGCTTTTTTGATGCTTCTTCTAATCTGGATCATAGATCTCAAGCTCACTACATCATCGCATGTCGCGATGTTGATATCTCTTAAGTTGCAATTGCCACGATCACTCGTCTGCATCGCACAATGCCAAGATTTTCCGGCGAGGCATCGATTTCCTCTCCGTTGCTCCTATGATCCTCGATCAGCATTTCCACCTCCTTCAAATTACATTATTTTTCTTCAAATAAAGTCTTCTTCCTCTTCTTGCTCATTGCCGTATACCAATATCCTTTCCAAAAGTCGGTGAAATACCCCGCTCTAATGTGATCAGTATCATAACTGCAGCTTTCCGTTCAACTCGCATATGTCAAGAGCTGCAAGGCTCCTATTCCAAGCAGAATCGGCAACTCACATCAGCGGTGAGCGCGCCTAGAGTATACAAAAACGGCGCGGCGTTGATGCAATGCAGAGCTCCATTTGACAGCAAAGCAATGACACTCGAACCCAACCGTTTTATGTTGCTCCAAGACATGGCGTTGTGGGGAATATGATAACTCACAATGAAGATCGTGGACTCGGACTTTTTGCGAGATCGGAAGCCTGCAAGTATACCATGTCTGAATCGTAGTAATTCGGAAGTACTTTGTTTAAGTTTCGAGAAACAATGGCTTCCATGAAAGTTCGCACTTCGCTCGTCTGCTTCACCCGAAAACGGCAAGTGCGATTAAGCGTAGCACTCCTGTTGAAAGCAACCCAAGCAGATAATTTTACCCTGAAATTTCCACCCCAGTAATTGCAATGCGCCAACAATTTACAGAGTACCGCAAGCAAGCAGACTACACTGTGCATATTCACGTGACGTGTTTCGACTCTTGAAACACGGCGGCTACAAGCAGCTCAGCCAAGTAGCCGCCACCAATTAGGAGCTCAAGACAACCGCTCGGCAACTTTAGCCTTTGCTATTTTCGCATATTTTCTGCAAGCCCCTTCAAGCTGGTGGTACGGTTCAGTATCAAAGCCCCAATTACCGGCTCTCTACAACCTTTGCGCCAATCACCGGCACTGTAGAGAGCCGCCAGCCTTTCTGGAATCCCGCAAGGCTATCTTGGGAGGCAGAAACGGAATACCAACACTTGGCTGCATATTAGTCCTACCAATTGTTAGAATAGGCAAATTTGTATATAGAGACAATGACATTCCCTTGCCATGAGCGAGACTTCTTCACGCTGCAACTTGTATTCGAAATGTCTCTCCCAGTCCCCATGAACGAAAAGCCCGTGCGCACCAGCCAGAAGATGAGCTACTTTGACGCAGCTCTTTCTGTTTTCGAGCGTCCTAGAAAAACAAAGCCTCATTACCAGAGGACTTCCAAGCACCATAGAACCGTATCGGCTGTTTCGTCTGAAGATCTTCTGAGAAGAGATCCTTCTAGGACTCCGTCTAGAGCTCCTTCCACCAACAATGCTCCTTCGATCAACAGTGTTCCGAGCGAGACACACGGCGATCCATGGGTCTCGGGGTTTCTTCGACGACTCCCTTATACCGGCGTCCTGGCTTTATTCGTGGTACTTCTATGCGCCGGCGCAGATGTAGTTGTGCTCTATAAGTCTGATGGTCAGGAGGTTGATACATGGAGATTCCCTCCTTCCGTTCTTCTAGCTGTGTTTTCCGCAATCGCGAATGTGTGTCTTGAGTATGCTCGCTCTGAGGGTGTTATCCTCGCGGTATGTTTCTCGTACTCCTTTCTCTTGGGCAGAATCAAAACTAAATCTTTGCAGTGGTGGCGGAAGGCTCTTCGAGGTGGAACGCTTTATGATCTTAGTCGGTACTGGGAGTCTGGGGACTCGATTCTTGGGGCAATCAAATCTGGTCGCGGGTTTAACTTTGTTGCAGTCGCGACTGTCATTGCTTCCGCCATAGTTCTGGACGGGCCCTTACTCCAACAAGCCTCGACGATTGTGTCGAAGCCTAAAACCACGACCGTTAATGTAACTGCACCAATTGCTCAAGAACTTCCATATGGCTTCACCGCCATCGGAGGTTCTGGAGGCCCAACTGGTCAGGCCTTCTTGGTAATGAACCAAACCTTTGCCCAAGTTGTCAACTCATACATCATCAAGGATAATATTACCACTACCTTCACTGGATGTACTGGAAAATGCAGTGGGACTGTCAAGGCGGCTGGTCTCGCGATTGACTGTTCCTCTGACTCGGTTCCATGGAACACCAATAGCACAATTGATGCAAACCATGATAATGTAGTCTTCAGCTCCAATTTCACCTGGATTCCAGGCGATTTCCGGGGTGTTCCCGCAGATTACAATGGCACAGGATCCACCAACCCATTTCCCGGAACGCCCTGGATTCAGTTCGATCTGGTATCTGTTAGCGGAAGGATCGCCCCGTTCGTAGCTGAGGGCACTCCAGGCGGTACCAATGGAGGCCCTGGTGGCGGGGGAAATGAGCTTGTTGCTTTTTGTAATGGAACTATGGTGAGGAAGAGCTGTTCTTTGCGGTCTGCTACCCTGAATTATCCAATCGAGATGCTCAACGGTACAATATCGCTCAAAGGAAATTCCTCGGCGTATACAGTCGATCATATCCAGCCCTACGGTAAAGATCCACCCACATTCCCTGGTGATCCCAATCCGATGACCTTCATCACACTTGGGGGTATTGCCGCTGCCGCTCGGAACATGTTTACTGCTCGTGCAGAGCAAGATGATCAGGGCTTCCTTGAAAAGATTGATGGCTCACTGGCGAGCCAGTACATTAATTATGGACCAGAAGGCCACGACTATATAACAACCATGGACGCATGCGCAATTAATTGGGACAAAGATCCGACTGACGACATTATGAACGCACTAAATGAGATGATGTTTCGAACAGCTCTGGTTGCTAAGGACTTTCCAAAATACAAACTTATCAATGGGACGACTGATCAGTGGTGGTCCAGCTACTATGAAGCCTTTCCACCAACTGTTGCTGAGGGTGACAACGGAATCCCGGTACCTCAGACAATAGCAATGGATCAATTCTCCACCGTCAATATCTTTCAGTCTCATTACTCCTACTTAGGCGCCGCCTTGGTAGTCATGGTCACTGGTGTCTTGGTCGTGATACCAACGTTCAACGGATTTTGGGAACTTGGTCGCTCGACCTCTTTGAACCCTCTGGAGATTGCAAAAGCCTTCAACCCCGATATCCTGAGTGGCACTGGTTCCAATGCATCAAGTAAGCACTTGGACAAAGCTGTTGGTAAACAGGAGATACAATATGGAGAGATTGTGGACGAGGGACTGAGCGTTGCTGGATATGCAGAACATGATTCGCTGAGATTCAGGGGCCGAAGGCTAGAAATTGCCGATCCAAGTAGAATCAAGAGACCCGAGTTTCAAGCAGTCTATAGCTAGAAAAATCTAGGGTTGCAATTTCAGCTTCATAAATAGAGCCTTCTGAAAAGAACATAGAGAATCAAAAGTATTTCAAAACTTCTTGTATCGTTTCATCTACGAAGATCTCCAGAGAACTGGCCCATCGAGTGGGTCGAAGTGCATTGCTGTGAGATTGACATTTGCACCGATGAATATGCTAGGGGACTCTGGTTTTGCTCTGGGAATGGAAATGCTTCCTCGCTTCATCAGCAAGATGACGAGGAGCCATAACGCTGTACCTCGAGTCCTCGCTCTCGAGCCAGTAATCGTGGATGACTCCTCTTTTCTCGCCACTACCGACGACTTGGACTTTCCCAGAAATGATTCGCTTAAATATCCCTTGTACTTCAAGAAGCATTTTCTCGGCATCGGCCTCGTGAGTTAGATGACCACTGCCAACTTTAACTCGCTGCATTGATGCATGGCTGAGACCATGGCGACGTCTCAACTCCATGTTCTTGTATAGAACAAAGGAGAGAAGTATGTCAAGTGATGACATGTATTGTATCCAATTACCACCTTCTTCAGGGAAGATGATGGCAGCTTGCGAGGCAGGGAGTCCGGGAACTTGGCCAGCATCGTCTGGTAGCTCGGGGAATTTCGTGCTTCGTTTCCGTTCGTAGAAGGAATCTCCAACGTAGAGATGATTCTCATCAATGTCAAACCAAGCTAATGAATCCGGCGTATGACCTGGAGTGTGTATGAACTGGATACGAATAGGGATGTCGGTAAGAGTAAAATAAGCCAGATGTTTAGCCCAGTGCGTGATAGTATATTGTGGTGTTGGCATCTCCATATACTTGCATAATGAGTGTTCCGGCAAATGATTCAAGAGAAAATCGTGATCGAAATCGGAGGCGATGATGGTAGGCTTGGCGGACAGAAACTGTGTGATTCCTAGGATATGATCATAGTGACAATGAGAACAAAGGATGACGTATGCCTTGACTCCGTTGGGGTTTAGAGGCTGCCGGTTGTTCCAGGAGAGAGGAAACGTTTCTAGATATTGGCGCAGGGAAATCAGAGACCGATTCTTAGACCGAGGACTGTTGCAGCCTGTGTCCGTGATCAGGAGGTGGTCTAGGTACACCTTGACGTAAATGTATGGCTGCTCTCCATAGCTGTCATCCTCAATGATCAAGAAGGTTGAGGAATTGACACGCCTGCTGATGAAACTCGTACTTGGCAAGGAATTGGCCATGTCTGGGACTCTAAACGGAATCCAGTGTCAAAGGAATTCTCAAAATGTTAGCAATGTGATATATGAGTCAAGGGTGCTATGTACCGGACTTCTGAAAATCCGTGATTGTGCTGAGTGACCTGGAACAGGCCAGGCCAGGCCAACACTGAAGTGCGCGAGCTTCGAAATAATGATTCAGCCCTGCCAAAAGCTGAGGTGTTATTATGTGACCACCTCTGGACACAACGTGGCAATGCCTGGCTTTGATGTCTTGTCACAAGTTATTCTAATGATTCAGGAGGAGGATGGATGGAGGTCGTTGGGACAAAGAATGGGCAGTGGTACGCAGGCAGGTACATGCTGTACCTACCTAGGTACCTAGGTAGTGCACCAGCACTCGCTAAAATATCCGGCTCCGAAAGCTGAAGCTCGGGTCAGTCGTCGTCCTCGTCCTCGTCCTCGTCCTCGTCCTCCCCTTCCTTTCTTCTCACTTCACCTCATTATGCTACGATGCACTCATGTCCATACCTTACACAGCAATAGTACAAACAACACGCATTCAAGTCCCGCGTAGTAAGCCTCAGAGCAAGCATACCTTTGTAGTCGACCGGGCCGGGGCCATGGTGGGCCAATGTTTATTCGAATTTTCGGAACGCGAATTTTTATCGACGCCTCACGAATCCCAGTCCAACTTGTCTGGTCCTAGTACTTGAGTAGACCTTAGTCGCATCTTCGAGATATCTGAGACGCATGAGACGGCCATCGGATAGAGAGAGAACGAGGCCTTACGAGCTCAAATACACGCCGCAGGACGAGAACCCTTTTCCACGCAATTCTCTTATCCTCTGCCCGAGTGAGCATGTATGCCCACCTATCAATGGGACTATTATATTGTGTTGTCTCCATTGTCTAGTCAAGAGTCGCATTCGCGAGACCTCTTCAAAGCATTTAGCTACCTGGGTAAGGTACATACCTATGTAGGTAGGTATCCTGTGCGGCTACAGCAGGTAGGTAATATTTCCAGCCTCTCGGAGACGCACCTCAGCGCGTGAAGGTTATTCTTGCCCTCCACGGGGATTTTGGAAATACTCCGTACAGTACGCGCCACAGTCCAGACTGCGGCATCCAGTCACCAGCACCTGACATTTCTGGCTGGGACGTGCCATGTTGAGCACATCCAAGGCTCTACATCTCATCTTTCCAGATCTCGAAGCTTTGACTGGCCCTCATTTGAGGTTAAGCGGCTGTCGGAGGAGTCGCGTGGCAGCCCCCTGCTTGACCAACGCCACGATACAGTAGAAAATTCGCTTTGAAACTTCAAAAAATCTCGCTAAGGCCCAACGATAGGACGACGATCACTGTTCTCGCTTTGACTACATACAATGAGTGAGTCGACAACAGCCATGTCACTCAGATGCCATTGTTCTGGTTGGTACGAGAGTCTTTGTTTCAATAACTCGATTAGTGTTACCCTTCTGTTTCTCGCTGTTCCTGGTCTTTCAACATTTTCGGGATTCCCGTTCTTCCTTATTAGGTCCATTGTCACCATACTGTCTTTCACACTTTTTTGGCTTGGAGCCTCCCGAGTGAATAATGGAAAGCAAACAACCCCATTCACAATAGTCATTATTCTCAATACTTACCGTTCGTCATACTATTGTTCAGCAGCGCTGTTCATTTTTACTATTTAATAACTTTTGATTCCCTTCTACTCCCTTCTTAATAATCTCGCACATCTTCCACCTACATAAATACACGATCATCCAGAACCCACTCGAAATCAACACCGAACAGATTCTGCAGATCCATAGGAAGAAGTTACCATACTCGCAGGCGAGTTTCTCAACAACAAAACGCGAATACCACCAAACATGTGGCCCTCGACCTCTCCAAAGACAAGCCTCGCAGCCCTCGTACTGCTGGCCTGCGCAAACACAATCGAGGCCCACTCGTGGGTAAAGATTCTCCAGCTTATCGACTCGAGTGGTGCCTTCGTGGGCGCTATCGGGTACCCACGTGGTTTTGTTCCACAAACATTGAAGGGCTGGACCGACTTCATGGCGGAGAACAAAGTCCCGCCGGATGGACGACCCACCGGTAGCCAGATTCTACCAACAGACCTGATGTGCGCACCATACCAGCAAATCGGCAATCAAACAGCAGGATTTCCAACTCTTACGGCAGCGCCGGGAGACTTCATCGCACTATCCTACCAAGAGAATGGTCATGTCACAAAAAACACCACTGCCCCTCCCAACACTCGACCAGCAGGAAACGGAACCATCTTCATCTATGGTACAAAAACTCCAGCAAACAGCGACACGTATCTTGGCATCCATCGAGTATGGAATACAGAGGGTACTGGTGGTGACAAGCGCGGAAAGCTCCTAGCAACACGGTATTTCGATGATGGCCAGTGCTATCAGATCAGCGCTGAGCCGATGTCAGTAGCTCGACAAACACAATTCAACAACAAGACTGAGATACCATGCCAGAATGATCTCCAGCTACCCACGGATGCTGGGACTTCCGGCAAATATTCTCTTTATTGGGTTTGGGAGTACCCGACAATGCACGCGGACGTCGGTGGTCTCGTCACGAATGAGTCTTATACTACGTGTATGGATATCAGTATGACCTCGACCCCGGTCGCCAAAAATGGTGACTTCAAGGCAAACCAACAGATTGGTTCAGCTGCCATCAAAGCGCAGCTGGATCAAGCCATCATGGTCAACCCAACCGCACCCTTGGTCATCTTGGGTGCTTCCCCGGCACCCCTGACAGGTCCATCTTCGCAGCCAGCATCCGGAAATCCCTCATCAGCAGCTGCCCCAGGTCCATCGTCGCAACCAGCAGCCGGGAACCCCGCATCCTCAGTTGCCTCAGCAAACGTACCGGCGACACCACCAGCCCAGACACCTCCATACTCATCGGTCCCGCCCCAGCAGCCAAGCAGTGCCCCCAGCCCGCAAGCACCGTCTACTGTCACCGTCACAGTCACAGTCCACGATGGAGGCTCAGGGTCCAGTGCAGGCGCACCCGCTGCAACCCCCCAGCCAACCACACTCGCCACCTCCGCAGCCCCTCAAGCAGGAAAAAATCCAGCATCAATGAGCTCGGCATCAGCGCCGGCCCCAAGCAACAGCCCAAGTGTGGTCTTCGTGGCCCCATCATCACTTTCACCTGCTCCCTTCAACATTGGCTCACAAGCCGCAACGCCAGCGGCATCAGCACCAGCAGCTCTGCAACGCCGCCGAGCTCTCTGAGCAGGTGACTGGCTACACACTCTTTTGATTCGATTCGTTGTATGAAATAAGATAGGAGTTTAGGAGTAGGAGGAGGATATCATGGATGCATAGAATGGAGTTTGAGGTTTTGTTTGGACGGGATGTATTGAATCATGTCGATCTTGCGAAAGGTGCCATGTGAGTACAAGTACATCGTCGATATGCAGTAATATAAGAAGATACCCTTGAATAAAAATAGTTTCTGAAATTTTAATATGAAAGCGCAATGTGACAAGAAAAAAACTTGGATTTCCGATTTGCAATGAAAGGTCGGTCATACATAGGATAGAGAAATTTCCCTTAAGCTAATCAAATAACACACTACTAGATGTCTCCTCTACCTCTACGCTATTAGATAGACCTAGAATTGCACGCTATAGAAACAAATACATTTATCTCTTTCTTTCGTTCTTACTAGATCGGGGCTTTTTCTCTAATAATAGAAGCAGTGACTTATTCTATAACTTATTATACTTTTAGCTTAGTTGCTTCCTTATTCTCTGTTTATGTATACTTTTGCTAGCGCTTGTTGATACGGCCCTCAACCCCACCCCAATGCCCCACGAAAGTCTAATAGTAATCAAAATGCTATCTATCTAAGTACTCAAGTATTTTGAAAAGACTGGAATATTTATTATCCCGTCATCCCTGTCTTCCAGGTCGCACTCCCTACTAAAATCCTGCTTACTGTATCATGTGACAAATGACAAATGGCATAAAAGGACCGGAAACCTGTCCGCATTATCAACACAACACAACGCATCCCTCTCATTTATTCTTAGTGGAACGACTTCTGGAGCTCATCATGCGCTTACTATGGCATTCGGCCCTTGCGTACCTGCTGTTATTCTTTCTCGGCGCAGAAGCTGTGCAACATCCGCCACCACAAGAACAGCAAGCGCGCGACCAACTTCCCCAGAACGAACAACAGCAACAACAACAATCTAACCAAACTCCCCCGGAACCAACGACCGACAGCCCTCCGGCGCCACAAGCCGAACCACCGAGAACTACACCAGAACACGGTAGCAGAGCCCCCGCCATGGCACCAGAGCAGGACACTTCTGCCAGCGCAAACGCACCAGTATCAGGCGATGCACGCACCGAGACCTCGCCTCCTGTCGCCCAGCACGGCCAGTGGTATCCGCAGCGGGACAACGCGCCGCCCTCGGACGGGAGCTCGATACTGCGCAATATGCGCTTGATGCACCAGATGGGGATTCCCGTGATCCAGGACCCCAATCTGTTGCAGCAGTTTGGCATTCCCAGGGCTGTGGAGAACCCGCGATCAGATGCTGGAGGTGGCGGTGCTGAAAGTAACAGCGCTGGTGGTAATGGGAGACCGGCTTCGTCGGGAGCGTCCGAGACTCCTGCGGCTTCATCTCCTGCGGCTTCGTTTCCTACGTTGGCTTCGGTCGCTCATTTAGGGGCCGTTGGAACGGGGGCGCGCTTTGAGCCGGCTCTGTATATGTATCATGGGAAATATCTATGATGTTTTCGTTTTGAGAACTACGGAGCTGCCGGGCCCTGGGAGGTATCATACCAAGGTTTGAGAAATGACTCGGCTTTTCTCTTAGAGCGAGGATGTAGCAGATTAGTGCAGTGCTTGCACTCAATCTTTTTACCCGGCTGAGATTACTACTATTCTGAATCTATCATAACTTTGTTATATTCTCAATAAATTATGTAAAGATCAAATGAGATACTTTCTACTACTCAGTGCTGACGGAACAGAACCATTGACTAGACGGGCCGAACTTCGGTTCCGTTCGGGACAGGCGGCAGGAAACGTCCTGCATAGAGCTGGCTTCTCCTCGCGCTGCGCTCTTCGGCGACTTTCGCTTTGCTGAAACGTACCTTACCATATTGTCCAAGTGGAATCAAGAAGATGAGAAGTTCAACGAAGATGAGGAGTAAAGGTAAAAGATACTAAAAATTGCAGCTAATTTTACAATATATTCACTTGTTTGTTACATGAAAAAAAAGTTCACTTGTATTTTTAAAAACATCATACCTCCTAAACGTCGTTATACCAGAAAGCTTGGAGTTGGTATCATTGACTTAAAAGTCCCCCCTCCTATTTGTTATTTAAGAAGTACTTTAACATCGGACGTATTCATAAAGATTTCTTTGATGCAAGCAGCAAGACCGTTTTACTACCTCGTTATGGAACATTCACGGAAGATGATAAGTAGATTTTCAAAGGTGAAGTCCTAGCTCACAATAGTCACATAAGATCACTCAAGGCAGTCTTCGTGGGTGAATCAAAAGCGATTGAATAAGAAGCTATAGACTGCAATCATGAACCAATGAAAGACATTTATTGCTTTAAGCTAGCGAGAATAGTAATATTAATTGCGCCTTCAGTTTGATGCCATCTTTTTATTTTCTATCATACAAGCTGAGTGTCCTTGAGCAGACAACCCTCGAAACTTCACAACAACTTCCCATCAAAAATTCAATATCCACAACACTATTCAGAATGGCGCCGTTGACCAAAAGTGAAAAGACGGAGGGAGATGGCAACGAGCATGTTCCAGGTCCAGCAACGGAACTGTCAGCTTCCAAGGAAGAGTCAACCATGAAGGACACAATAGATCGCCCAACCGCGGAGAAAGAAAAGGCTCAAGCTCAACACTCCAGTCTTCAAAAGGACGGCTCCTCCAGCACAAACCCCGACCTCAATATCGCTCCAACAGACACACACGAACCGGCGAATACAAAAAGCAAGAAAGGGGAGTTTTCCCGCGACTAATACAATTGTTCACTGCTAACCCTATCTAGACTTGAGTGAATCAACTGCAGTTACAGTTACACCCACCAAGCGGCAGGCTCCGGGCACCATGGGATCCAGCGCGAAGAAGGTCAAGACCGAGTCTCCAAGCGACACTACCCCCACAAAGGGGCCGGAGGCAGCAGTACCCAGTCCGAACACCGCGGGGATTGGAAGAAATGATGCTGCACCAGCTAAGGTCCTATCTCAGACGCTGATTAACCTCGATGAAAATGAGGTCAAGGCTATGTCAGAATTGGGCTACGACAGAGCTGCGATGGTGGCGGAAGCGTTAGCTATAGAGGGAAAGATAAGAGAGTTGAAGGAAGGGGAAGCTAAGCGTCGACAGGTTAAGGCGGCGAAGATACTAGCACGAGATAAAAGCGCCAGGAGGAGAAGGAGGCGACGAGGCAGGCAGGTCAGGGAAATGTATGAGAGAGAGAGACTGAAAGCGCAGAGTTTGGCTAAGGAAAAGAGCATTCGTCGCCAGGCCCACCACAACTACTATGCAAAAGAACACCCGCCCGATGCTGGAGACTGGCTCGACATTTCTGACCTTGATAGCGACACCGAGAAACTCTAATCCTTCTTGCTGTATACCTGAGGCATTGACTGCAGACGCGGGTTTGGTTGAGAACGACAAGGCAGAGTCAGCTGAGACTGCAAGGACGGATTCGAATAACACTCTAGGCGGTTATTTATGAGACCTGGGATGATAGCTATACTTGAATAGCAGGCAGGTACCCTGAGCGCGCATGAGCGGTTATTTATTAGCAATCAACGGACATTGAGTTTCTTTAAAACTTTCGTGCAGCTTACTTTATGCAAGAGTTAGAACCGACCAGTATTACACCAGACTCTGAGCTTTCATCCCCTGATATTATAGCAAGCAATAATGCTCCCTTGAATCATCCCGAGGAGGCCCGGGCGAAGTATCGTAGACTTGCAGCATCGTTCACGTTGGAGGAACAGGTATGCATATCTCTGGCAACGACGTGGAACAGGATAACCCTACACAAAGTTGGTCAACATCTTGCTGACGACCACGTCCTGAGAAGGAGCTGTAGGCTTTTGATATGGTGAATTTGAAGCTAGGCGAGATGAAAAGTGTTGTACTGGCTTTGGATAAGTAGTCAGTGTGATATTATGAGCGGCTTGGATCGTTGGATTGTGTGTTTTTGTCGTGCTTATAGGTGCTTTGTCTGCCGATAGCAGGTTTGTCTCTCTACCCATTCGTCATTCAAGCCTGGACTTATATGCTATGCAGGGAGAAGATTTCACCTGGATATTCTGAGGCGGTGGATAGATAGAGGTTACTTAGTTTACAGTTCAAACTTTGGGTAAACCGCCAGATCTTCTAGAAATAAAAAATGCCTAAAATATGTGAGGAAAAGGGTTCTCTCAGTCCTCTACCTCCACCTTCACTTCAACTTCTCTGTCCCATCTCATTACAATCCTCTTTTCCTATTCCCCTTCCTATATTTCCACTTATGCTGCATCCGGGTAGCTTGAGTTATCGCGTTGGGTAAGCGCCGATATTGGCGTGTCTCCTTTCTGCGTTCCTGCGTTCGTCCAGTCTCCCAAACAATTATGTCGCACTGCACTGCTAAAGTGCCAAGGCCCCAAAGCGGTAGTGGGGCAACTCAACTTTTGCGGTCTGTTTCTTGCTATATATATAACGAAATAAGCAATTTTCTCTCCAAGTTACGCTTCATGTTGCTGGTATGGACGGTATGGTTAGGCGTGATACCCTTCCTTGTGCCGCCGGTGCCTTTAGCATGTTGGGTATACTTAAGGACGTAGCATTGTGCTGTAACAGGCCTTGTGAACCTTTTGCTCTTTTGAAATTTATATGGATTCCTTTGGCCTCTTTTGCCATTTTTTTGTGCAGGTAATTTTAATGTCGAATTTAGCGAGACGTTCTTGAGCGAAGCGATGAAGGGCTCAAACCGAATGAATTGTTCCGTGTAGCTCGTTTGCCTTTGGGTCTTTTGGATGGTGTATATATACTAGGTGCTTTTTTGGGGCAGTTCGCATTGTCTCGACACCGATCAGTGGGTATAAAGTGGCGGGAGTGACAGATGCCTCCAGCCTTTCATCTTCAGCTAGGGCTCGTCATTCCGCCGCACTCTCTTCCTCTCGATCTCCGTCACTCACCCCTTCTCCTGTCTCACCTATTCTGTCACAGGGTGCTGCTATCAATTGCAGCAAAGCCATCAATCTGCTCTTATACTGGGCTCAAGGTTCGGTTTGAACTAGCGCACTCTCCTTCTCAAACAGTACCTGCAACTCTTGCTCATATCTTATTTTTGTCCACAAGTTTTGTAGCAACGATCTCTCGCACATCGAAAGCTCCAAATGGGGATACAATCCGTGTACATTCATCGAAATTTGGCGTAGAATCATCATGTCGTTGTTGAACATTAGCTGCGCGTGTTGCTCGAAAATGTTAAATAACCCTATGGGGAGTTTTAGTGTGTGGAAGTACTACTACCATACGTGGGAGAAAGGGTTTCCCCTCTCCTTAGGAATATATATATGAAATATTGGTATGCCTTATCGAACGTTTGAAGTGTGTCACCTTTAAGCTCATCTATTGCACGGCTGGTAATCCAATATGGAAGAGTTAGCATCTCTATAGGAAGCGAGCATGCCCACTCGAGATAGATGATGTATTTGATATGCCAATTGCAGTCGTCGAGAATGTTACTTGCATGCAGGTCAGTGAGATTGAACACAACTGGTCCATGCCGAAGGTCGCGGGTTGTAAAGTGGGAGAGGAGCCCTTGCATCGTGAATATATTTGCCATCTGTGCGCGACCGTCTGTCTCGTCGACTATAGAGTTTGGTTGGTATCATATACAACTATCTGTAATGCTAGGAGATTAGTATAATATGAGTTGGTAGTCGTATAGGTAAGAATTCTCGCTATATAAGTCGGAATGCCTTCGTTTTCTGGGGACTGGTATTGATGAATTAATGGGCGATTTGCCAGCGTTAAGACACCACGTCCGTCTATTGTCCAGGAGCCGATGCGAGATAGAGGTAATTGACTTAACGAAAGGATAATGCGAGATATATCACGGATGAGATTGGCCCTTAGGTCTTGACTTTGAGAACGTTCGGTCCAAGTCTCAGAAAGCATCTGCGAATTGATGAATCGATGTAGTCTATAATCAAGGATCCATGCTCTGGATTGCTTGCACGGCTGTAGCTTGGATATTGACAAGGAAGGCGATATCCCAAGAACAATAATATGGCACGTCGAAGATACTATAACATTCTCGTCCTGAAAGGTGCATTTTCAGGCCTCATAAACTGTTTGGATTAGCATGTTTCATAAAAAGATTCAAAATACTGAGGGATTCAGGCACTCTTACCGCCTGGAAATCCAAACTCCCATGAATTGGGTATTGGGATAGCAGGGCAATTATCCTCGATCCAAATAAAGGTGGCAGCTTCAGTGCGGAGTTTCTCGTCCGCATTACCAGAATTATGTTGATTCTTCCACTTTATACGGCAAAGGTATCCTAAGCAGTACTCTTGTCTGAAGGGACTTGCTCTAATTATTAATATATATCGGTATACAAACGTTGGAAATGCACTCCTCGACTTCCCAAAACCGACAGATCTCGCTGGCGGCTAAGGATAGGTAGATGGCACGATGAGATAGCTTCGAAGTCTTTGCAGTGTTGGAAGATCCACAGGAAGTATTCAAAACGCTTCAGCTACTTTAATGTTGTTTTGCCCGGGAGAAGTGGAAGCGTACAGTAGGCGCTTCCAACATCGATGCTGGTCCTGAAGTAGTAGCGCTATCCATGTTAAATCTCAAAAACGTTACAGTAGAGGAAGAATAGCATTAGCGTCGGGAGGGAAGGGATTGGAATTGATCAGTCTAAGGAATCTTGTGGGTTGTGGTTGTAAACTACTGTATTTTCTCCCGCACCTGCCCCTGCACTTGTGCATCTCGCCTGAGTCGCCTCGCCCCTTAAAATTAAATCGTGGATCGTATTGCCGCAAACGGTCTTGGCGTCGTAATCCCCGCAAACCCTCAAACCTCCTTCTTTTGTTCTTTCGTTCCTCTCCTTTCTACGACGCGCCATTTTGTACCTACATCACGCTCCAACCCTTCTTTATCCTCAGAAGGAATGGAAGCTCACCATGTCGACGGCATATTATAACAGCGGCCAATCGACGCGCGACAGCTCTGTTCCGCCGCCATCGCTATTGTCGCGGCTTCTCTCGACACTACCTCCGGAAATCATGCACTGGTTCGGGGGGGATAGACATGCGTATAGTAGGGTTGAGAGGAGGAGAAGAGGTTGGAATTGGAATTGGAGGGCTCTGGCCAGTCTGCCCCATCTATTCGTTGTGGTCTGGGTGTTGGTTTTGTGGTGGGGGGAACGGTGGGTGTTTTGGAATGCTGTTAGGGAGTGTGAGTGGGGGAGGTGGGAAAGATGGGTAAGTTTCACGCCTTGAAGATACCTACAAAGTACAGGGACCAGAAAGAATGCTGATATTTATATAAACAGCCGAAAGAAGCAACGCCTCACCACCTCATATTTCTCGCAGACCCCCAGATCATAGACCCGCACTCCTACCCCGGACGACCATGGCCGCTCGAGACATTCACCATCTTACATACAGACAATTATCTGAAGAGGAGCTATATCTCGCTGCAGAAACTGCTCCATCCGGATACAGTCTTCTTTCTAGGTGATCTTTTCGATGGAGGCAGGGAGTGGAAGACTGCAAAGGGGAATACGCAAGATCCATCCTGGGCAAATGGCCGGAGGCCCTCTGGCGAACAAGCTTATGCCGAGACGTGGGGGAAAAGATACGGAGAGGATTTTTGGTTGCATGAGTACGATCGTTTTGGGAGCATTTTCGACAAGTACTGGAACGTTGCAGGCGCGGAACCAGGGCCGGGACAGAGGGGGAGAAAAATCATTTCGAGTTTGCCTGGGAATCATGATTTGGGGTTCGGAGAGCAGATCAAGATCCCAATACGGAACCGCTTCGAGGTGTATTTTGGGGAGACGAATCGGGTGGATGTCATTGGGAACCATACTTTTGTGTCTGTGGATTCTGTCTCGCTGAGTGCAGGGGATTCGACGCATGATACGAAGGCGATTACGCAGCCAGTGAACGACTTTCTCGACAAAGTTCAGGTTACGAAGCGGAAGGCTGTAGCTAATGAACTGGCTTTTCAGAGGGGCGAGGAGAGACTTTTAATGGCTAAGCATATTCTTGCGGATTTGGAGAACGTGGATTTTGATGATCCACCTACGCTGGACCCAGGGCCACATTCTCCTGAATTCCCGACAATTCTTCTTACTCATGTCCCCCTTTATCGGAACGTAGGGACACCTTGTGGTCCAAAGAGAGAACGTTCACCCCCAACAAAACCACCGAAAGGCCAGACGCAGCCTGTGAACCCAGACGAGCCAAACGCCATTTCAATCTCTAAGGGCTATCAGTACCAGAATGTACTCAGCGAGTCCGACTCTATTAAGCTTATTTCCAGCATTGGGAACGTAGGATCAGTATTTTCAGGGGACGATCACGATTACTGCGAGATCGTACACTCAGAAGCCAAGAATCACGCTAGAGAAATCACAGTAAAAAGCATGAGCTGGGCACAGGGTGTACGGAAACCAGGGTTTCAAATGCTCAGTATGTGGAATCCGGTCGGACCAGACGGAAACCCGCTACATTCAACACACACAGGCCACGGTTCCGGCCCAGCAACAGCAATGACTACTGAAAGCCATCTCTGTCTCCTCCCTGACCAAATAGGCATATTCATCCGTTACCTAATTCTTATACTTATCACCTTTGCCGCGCTCATTATCCGCGCAGTCCTTACGCCCATCCTGGGCCTTGCTCCGTTCTCGTCTTCTTCCGCGTCTCAAAACCCAGACGACATGACTCTGCTTCCCGTGTCACAGAAACGATCACCAGACGCGCATCGCTCCTCAAATTCTTCTACCTCATCTACATCATCTAACTCCTCCAATACCCTGGCTCCCCGCAGCAGCGCGGCCCGCACAAGGAGCATTAGTCCTGCCAAAGGGTACGGACTCCCTCCGTCTCAAGTCCGCTTCGCTACGCCTTCTATTATAGGTCAAGCTGGTTACTACCCTAACTCAAACGGCAATGGAAATGGCAACGGCTGGGCAAAGGACGAAGAATATTTCAACAGTAGCGTTCAGAGCTCTGGTAAGAACAAAAAGGTTGACACGCCGCTAGGCATTATATGGCGGGAGACGTGGACGAGTATTTGGCGAGTAGCGTGGATTGTGATAGGGGTGTATTTATGGTTGATTTATTTTTACCCTGTGTAGAGCGGGGAGTCGCTTTGTATATTGGACATGAAGATGATTGCATGGATTGGCGTTAGGATGATGACCTGTCCGATGGAGGGAAGCATTTCCTTGATGATTTGTATAATACCCGAATAGAAGATGGGCTTGTAGGGAACTCAAACCCCTGTGTAGGTATTGTGCATGACTGCTGATTGAATTCAGACTTGGGTTCATTATGTATTGAAAGCAGAGTGGAGTTCGGGCTAAGGAGTACAAGGTGCTGGTTAGCATTCTTTCGAGAATCGCCTGCTAGGATGAGAAACGATACTGCTTGATAGTCAGTCTGATTTTTGGAGGTTTGTGCAGGGAAGTTAAAAAAGTCGTCAATGTTCTCGTTCTCCCGTCACTTTGCAATACGAAATAGTGCTTAGCATCTATATGTAGAATGCTTGGTTCATCAAAATATACACGATTCCCTTCCCCCACCCACCGATCCCCTTATGCCGTCCAAATCCTCTTGATACCTTCTGTCAAGCCCACATCGTTCGTCTCAAATTCATACAATCCAACACCAACCACCACCGTAGCAAGCTTCAGTCCCCATTCAAATGTCTTCCGAGTCTTAGGCAGACGCTTGGTGGGAATGTAATCGACAATAAGAGCCTCAAAGCCGATATGCGAGTGAATCAGAATCGTGGCGCAGAGGAGGGCGTCCGTCAAGGGGTTTAAGGAGCCTGCGGCAAAGGGCGCGATTGTGAGAGGGACAAGCCCTACGGAAATAGCGCGCTCGAATGTCCAGTGGTAGGAACCGTGGGAGGGGTGTGGGGTTGGGACCTTTGCGGCATCATTCGCTGTAGACTAATCAGTTGAATTCTGGAACTTTGAATAAAGCATCATTGCATACCAGTTCCATCAATGACCTCTGCAGTACGGATTAGCTCATGATCATTCTATGCAGATAGAGGTTTCCAGAGCACTCACGAGGTAGAGCAGGCAGAATTGGTCGTCTGCCACTTGCGTGGAAAGCAGCTACTCTCATTGATCCTGGCAGGGCACCCTTTGCAAATGTATTCCGTGCCACTTGCTTGGAGAGAACGGATGCGGCGGGCTTGTTGATGGCGGGGAACATCGAGGTTGGCTTGGTAGAGAAGGTTTGTTTGGATACAGCCTTCAGACAAGACTGCCTTAGCATTGTTGGGCGCACAATTGAAGCCATCACGAATCACTGCAGCCGGTTCCTTTGCCTTCGTAGTTTGCTGGATCTGAATCGTGAAGCTCAGATGAGAGAGATATATTGCCGAGGGACGTTGTTCCGGGAAGTCGCGCTTACATACTCAGCATCGGAAGCGTTGTGATTGGCTGCCGAAAAGAGCTTCGATCAAATCTCAAGAAACGACGTTCCTAGCCATACCAGACAGCCTCCGTTCCACGACTTCCCAAATACCCGCACCCCCTTCGTCCCTCACTCACTCATATTTCTCTCCCATGGCGTCCCGGCGGTTAGCTTTGAACCTTTCCCAGGGACTGCGCAACCGCGCGAGTCTCAATGCCGTTGCCCCCTTGAGGAGAGGCTTCGCGACTCCCGTTGTGAAAAATGGCGTCAAGACGGAATCAACAACCCTCTCCAATGGTTTGACCGTGAGTCTTGAAAGACAACAAGGCTCTCGATGTGTACTGACGTGTGATAGATTGCTACTGAACACTCTCCTTGGGCGCAGACGTCGACGGTCGGTGTGTGGATTGATGCTGGGTCTCGGGCAGAGACGGACAAAACAAATGGCACAGCTCACTTCCTCGAACATCTTGCCTTCAAGGTACGACCCAATTGGCTTGACAAGTGGTATATATAGGACTGATGAGGGTTTTAGGGTACAAGCAGCCGCACACAACACCAACTGGAGCTCGAAATCGAGAACATGGGTGGCCACTTGAACGCCTATACATCTGTATGTTCCGGAAGCATTGGATCATAGAGCCTGTACTAACAACATCTACAGCGCGAGAACACCGTCTACTATGCCAAAGCCTTTAATGCCGACGTACCCAAAACCGTCGACATCCTCTCCGATATCCTGCAAAACTCCAAGCTCGAGGAATCAGCCATCAACCGGGAACGTGATGTTATCTTGAGGGAATCCGAGGAGGTTGACAAGCAATTGGAGGAAGTTGTCTTTGACCACCTACACGCAACCGCTTTCCAGGGGCAGCCCCTAGGAAGAACGATTTTGGGGCCGGCCGAGAACATCAACAGCATCCAAAGAACCGACTTGGTTGACTACATCAAGACAAACTACACTGCTGACCGCATGGTCCTTGTCGGAGCTGGTGGTGTTCCTCACGCACAACTCGTGGAGCTTGCTGAGAAATACTTCTCTAAACTCCCAACTGAACCCTATAACCGTGCTGCATCAGCCGTTGCCGCTGCACAAAAGCGAAAGCCGGATTTCGTCGGTTCAGAAGTTAGAGTCCGTGATGATACTATCCCAACAGCAAACATTGCTATTGCTGTTGAGGGTGTCAGCTGGAAGGACGACGATTACTTCACTGCCTTGGTCACTCAAGCTATTGTTGGAAACTGGGACAAAGCGATGGGCAATGCTCCTCACATGGGCAGCAAGCTTAGTGGTTTCGTACACAAGAACGACCTGGCCAACAGCTTCATGAGCTTTTCCACAAGTTACAGCGATACTGGGTAAATAACATGCGTAGTTTTCTTTTCAAACGCTAACGTATTGTAGTCTGTGGGGTATCTACCTTGTCACCGACAAGCTGACCAGAATCGACGACCTCGTACACTTCACACTCCGCGAATGGTCTCGCTTATCATACAACGTCACCAACGCCGAGGTTGAGCGTGCCAAGGCTCAACTGAAGGCTTCTATCCTTCTGTCTTTGGACGGCACCACTGCTGTTGCTGAAGACATCGGACGACAAATCATTACTACTGGACGCCGTATGGGTCCAGAGGAGATTGAGCGAGTCGTTGGGGCTATCACAGAGAAGGATGTTATGAGCTTTGCGCAAAGGAAGCTTTGGGATCAGGATGTGGCTGTGAGCGCGGTTGGAAGCATCGAGGGTCTGCTGGATTACAACAGGTATGTTATATCGATCATATCCCCGCTTAGTAAAGAGCACTGAACACTAACTCATTATGTGATAGAATTCGAAACGACATGAGTAGAAATGCATAAGGGGGTTTAGATGGGGGCTAGAGCGCGCTGGTGCTTTATAGAGTGTATATTCGCGACATTGGCGATGCTTGTCTGTACACATAGTTCTCTATAAAAACTCTTTTCATCCTTATAGTAGGTCTTGCCGCTTTGAGTGAACATATATTTTTTCCCCCAAATAAGGCTGTAGGACAATTGCAGGAGCGACTCAGATTTATACTTGGTTAGCGTTCCAAGCCTTTTTCTGGTGAGCGGAGAAACACGGTCGTCAACATGCCACAAACGTCCCGTGATTTTGAACTCGTGGTTTTTTGATGTATGTCCCTGTCTTCATTCTCCCATTTGCAAGGTTAAGTCACACATTGCAATGAGGCTACCTTCCATTCATGCACCAGCACATCTTACCGTTTCGCGTGTGGAATTTAAAATGACCCTAGAATCACTTTCAACTTTGACTGATTGAGGTGCGAAATCTCATATTCACTTACAACTTCCTCATCTTCGGTGAGCTTCTAGTGGCATTTGGCATTCACTTATTTTTGCGTTCCATCGACTTTGCAAATTTTCAACCTCAACTACAAACAACTTGGGCTACCTCAACACCATCCACAATAGCTATGGCTGAAATGAACACCGACGCAGTGGACCTTAGAGAGCTCAACCTCAATGGATTGAGAAGCCAGTGCAAAAAACGTGGCCTTCCGGTCTCCGGGACCACTACGATCTTATATGCGAGGATTCGTGATTATGATGAGGCGGCAAAGAAAAGTCGAGGCGCTCAACCTCCAGAGCCCCGGACAGACCCTCTGCCTGTTCAAACTCGTTATAATGCCCCACGCCCTGCCGACGATCGATCTGCTATATCTGGTGTCATGCGGCCTGGTCCCGTAGAGTCTGGTCGGACGGAGGAGGAGATCCGATTGAGACAGGTTTGTCGTGACAACCATCTCCCGCCGAGGGTTCGTGATGAAGCAAATCAGCAACACGATGCCGCCCACAAGGATTTCATCGCCGAACGTGCTAAGGCATATTCGAGTCGGGATGCGAGTATCAAGAGAGCAGATACCAAGTGCGCCAAGACCATCGAGACGCTCACCAAAGACCGAGACATTAAGCTCGCTGAAAGCAAAACCCACATAGAAAAGCAAAAGATCTGGGGGACTGCATTTTATAAGCTGAATGTAAGTATGAATACGAGTATTAAGCACCAAGAGCAAAGATAATCAGACTAATCATCAACTTAGAATCTCATGATCGCTACTGGCAAGCCCAAAATTCATCCTAGCGAGTTCGATCCCACCCGTTATCCACCAGCAGCTATCCCGCACAGCACCCCTCGTCCAGCCGCGCTTCCTACCCCTCCACTAACTGCTGCCTCTCCAGGTGGCAGATCGACGGCAACCATGAGATCCATCGCCACAGACACCACTTCCAGAAAGCGCAGCGCCGACGAGATGGATGATGAAGAGCAGTTTGACGTCGTTGAACGATTCTCTATTCGGGGTGAACTGCATGACCCATTCATCTTCATCTCTGACCGAACTCTTCAGGTCCGAGCCTCTAATATGAGGGAGATGCGTGAGATGATCGAGCGCCGGGAGGTCCGTCTCATACATGTCCGCGCTGATCCTGACGGCTACTATTGGGTCTTTGGAGACTATCATGAGGCTCGCATATGTTTTGACTACTTCCAGGGTTACCACTTCCACGGCGTGACCTTGGACTTGACGCTGGAGGATAGAGTTACTGAGCGGGGTCGCCAGGTTAGTTCACGGATAGAACGGCGCTGATTGTTTTGTATACGCTATTACGGATATAGTCGAGTCAGCGTTCCATTCACCGCGGGGCATTTATCTTGAACGAGGGGGGGGGGGCACAAAACCATTGTTCGTTCCTGTCACTAGTCCGGACCCTTGAATTTATGGACAAGTGGATTGATTTGTTTGGATTGCTTCACGAACTCTGGGATATTCTCTTTCAGGGCCATGGTGTTATAAGGAGTGCACGATACCAGCATCTTGGCGTATCTTGGGGTATGGGTGCTTGATTTGATTCGAGTTGGTTGCTTTAGTCATTGCGGAAGTTGGTTGTTCTTTGAGGAAATATTTGCTCTTTGATATTTAACATGGATGATGGTGCTTTTCATCAACGCGCACTGAAATGCACTCCATATTCTGCATTGCGACTTCCCAAAATGCGTGCTAGTGTTCTTCGTAACTTCACCATGTCAATAAACCCCTGTCTAATTCAAAACATCTCCGGAAGTTCCATCACCACACCACTTGACTTCTTCCCCTCGCAACCATTCTCCTGCTTCTGCTTAATAGAACCGCGCTTCTTTATCTGTCAGCACACACATTTCAAGACACGGACGATGAGATCAAACATACCTTCTCTCCTCTATCATCATACTCATCAATCACCGTAGCAATAACATTCGCATTCCTCTCATCATGAAACTCCTTTCCCCTAACCGTAACAACCTTCGCCCCAACATTCATCCGCCTAGCGATCTGCGCATGCTTGATCTCGATATTAAGGGGTCCAGGTTCGCGCAGTAGAATCTCGAGGGGCGAGAGATGCTCAGCCGCTGTCTCATAGCCGCTATTGCTACCGCAATCCGAGCAACAGTTCTCCTCAGCCAGTGATTCCATGACCTGCGGCACACGTGTTTGGAGTCGTTGCTTCTGCTTCTCTTGTGCTTGTCCTCTCACCCACCCCTCAAAAGCACGCTCCCTCTCCCCAGCCAGCGAATCCATAGTCAGCGGCGCACGTGTTTGAAGTCGCTGCTTCTGCTTCTGCTTCTCCTCCTGTCCTTGTCCTCGTTCTCTCACCACCCCCCCAACCCACGCTCCCTCTCCCTAGCCAGCGAATCCATAACCTTGAACTGGTGCGCCAGCAAGGCTTCATACACCTGGAACGCGTGCTCTTGCTGCGCTGCGCTGTGCGTGGGGGAGAGGAGCGGGTTCGCGAGCTTGTAGGCGTCCTTGTCGGAGGC
>QGMG01000492.1:0-26457 GCA_007825325.1 Lachnellula cervina | reverse complement strand
GCATAGTACGGAATAGACATAAGGTAAAAGGCAAGGTATTGCTAGCATAAAAACCCTTTGCAAATTTAAATTTACTTGTATCTCCTGGGAAACCCTCTTGCAAAATGTGCTTGCTAACCGTGGCGACAATTCTCCTCGAAATGCAGTTGGATAGTACCTAAAAGTGCGATATGACCTCCTGTAGGTTCTCTGGACCGCAGCTTTTGTCGGGCGTGATCAGATGTGAGATGTGTACTTGGATTAAGGTAAGACAGGGATTTCTGCGGAGCATAAGCTGCATGTGCGTGGTAGTGTGTTTCCAAAAATAACACTGCCAAAAGGAGGGCTGCATCTGGTGCATGGCCCAAGGTGCGGTGCCGTGCCGTGAGGTTCCGCTTGACTACTCTGTACGGGGGTACGGAGCGGAGACTCAGCACTGGCACTGGCTCGCTGGGAACCTGCACCTGCCCTGCCCTGCCCTTTGATAATTAATTTTAGGCGACTCGGGACCCCGACGATTCAACAAACCATTACAGTACAGTACAGTACTTTTCATAGCCGGCTCTACGGAGGTACGGAGGTAGGGTTTCGTTTCATCAAAAAGTAATTCTGTTGCCTAACGCTATGCCATCTGCCAAGTTCAGGCCGAGCGTCTTCTGCACTTGGTACACAAAGGCCGTCGTTGGCCATTCTGCCATCCACGCCCACGCCCCCCAGGACAGCGAGGCGGCCAATGTGGAGCAGGGTATCCTGCATTTCTGGCTTTTGCTGTCTATTGGCGATCGAGTCCCCTGCAATATGCTGCCTCCTATGCTTCCTGTTCTGTGCAACAGATCGAAAACGGCTTTGCGGTGGATGGAATCTTTGGACCGAAAGAGCTCTTTGAGACGTCGACTGGGGTTGTCATCGCTTGGGACCCTTGCCCTACTCCGCCTCCCACCATGCCTCTTTCTCACCAAGCTCCCAAGCACACAGGGTCTTCTGGTGCGACAGCGACCAAAACCCCTGTGAGCGCATCATCATCGCTGCATACGTCTAGTACTGTAAGACAGGGTCCCTGAAGATAGACGAGATGCGAGTTGATTCGGTCACTCGCTCTGAGGTACCATCTCGTGTTCTAAAACGCATCTTGAACTTACTCCTTTCTAACATGAATCTGGGTGGCTGTGTAAAACAGCGGCTGTGAGGGACGGCGCCGTGATCCATCAATAGTCGCTCGAAGCGCCGCACTTCGATCGTTAGAGGTTTGTTCATTGCCTGAGCCTGAGCCTATACCACATATTTTAGGTAGAGGCTCTTTCTAGTCCCTCCGTACTAGTTGAGGACAAACCGAGCAGTTTTCAATTGGTCGCCCTTCGCCAAGGAGAAACCTTTTCTTCCGTAGTCCAACTCAAAAGGGGCATGGGTTCGGAAAAGTATTGCGACGATGACATAACAAAACGACTTTCGTGCCTCTGCTGGAGCGAGTCGCACCGTTACAAAGTGATTACTTTGGAGGAATCGCATGTCAAACCCCCGTACTACTTCCCTCGAGTCAAGTAAAGGAAAGGCCGGAGATCGTGGTCAAACCAAAAAAGTTTAATATAAAAGTCTAAGCGCATGTTCCCAGTGGTGATCTGAACATCATCCGAGAATGGATCTAACCACTCCGAAAACTTTGTAAGAGAATGCAAGCATTTTCGGCTTCTATCTCAAAGTACCGGTATGTCCAGCAAAGACTTCTTTCTTTCTTTTTCCGCATATAGAGATTTTTGTTTTCCTGATGGCCCAAAGAGTTCAGGCGTAATATGCTAACTTGACCAGACTCTTGGTAACTAGTGTGAGTAGAGGTCTTGAACCAGGGTGTAGTCAGTTATACTACGCTTGGCTTTGACACCAAAGCTGATTGGTAGGGTGGCAGTCGCCTTCTACTGTAGTTCTACTTCGTAGTGGTTCGCATTCTTGCCGTCCCGAGGTATACAATACACGGTTCTGACCGTTCTGACCAGTTCTGACCAAAATTTGATTATTCACGATTCCATCATTGCCTTGACCGGCACAAGTAGAACAGTAGCTTGTCTTCAAATTGTGAGACTTTGGATATGACCAAAATATTTTTGCTCAACATCAGAGGTTGGAGTAAGGTCGGTGAGCTCTCACCGCCTGCTATAGTCACGACTGATTCATGCGAGTTGAGGTCGAGTAAATACAGTAACCGCTGACAACGGTTTTCGGAGTCGATGGTTCAGTTTCAATCCCCGCGGTGGGTTGGAAATGGTAACTTCTTTTACTGTATGGAGGTGCTGACCGTTGATTATTGCCCGTAAAGGTTTATTGAAGTCCGAGGCCGTCGCCCCAGTGTTCTGCATGCCATTCATTCATCGACACCAAGGATGTGGCGGCGGCGCCTAGGCATGCAAGGCTAACACCAAAAACTATAATTAGTGTAAAATTCCTTCTAGAAGAACGTCAATCGCACCTAACGTGTAACCCGGCGGTCGCTAGCGATACAACGTAGCATAGCAATGCATGTACTGTAGCTGCAAATCATCCAATCTTCTCCTTGCAGTACAGTGCTAAATGCCCGACATCGTCATCGGCGGGCTGGTAGACCGGAAATATCGGGAACCTTCCGAACATTGCCGACAGAATCGCTAATTGAGAAAGATTTCTGTTCGCAGGCTCTTGGCTAGCAATAATAAGAAATCGCTTAGCATTTTCCCCTCGGATATGCCATAGTGTTCCCGGAGACCATATAGATGAAGCGCTTAAATGCAATAAATGTTAATCTACCTCCGTAGGCGTCTGGCGCAGTTGAACCTTCTGGTGAACCATATATGTCGGGAATTTCTATATTATCGAAGCATCATGGTACCCAATAACTCGTGGGGTTGAGGGCGGTGAAGTCAGCTCCAGCCCTCTGCATTGTCTCAAATTGGCAATAACTCAAAGCGCTGGCATGCATGAATAAACGCGGCTGGGGTCTTAACTCCTGACTCGAGAGTCTCGAGGCACTTTGGAAGGTTGGGGTTTCTTTCGGGGCAGCACCCGAGTACCCTGTCCTCAGTGCCCTGGACTGGTTTTACAGTACGGAGTATGCTTCTTCTCGCGAAGTACGAAGTAGAAGTACCTCCGTACTGTACAGTACCTATCCCTATGAACTCTTGTGGGGCATATAGTAGCATAAGGTATCTTGGACCCCTGGAAGTTAAACGGTCAGGCTAGATCCGAAAACAGATACCTCCGTACTAGTACCGCACCGAACTTGGCTCATCAACACCATCCCCACTCGGGGTTTGATATCAACGAGATCGGTTAGAATTAACGGTACTGTACAGCCTCGCCTTGAAGTAGCCAATGGGGGGGTCCATGAAGAGCCTTGGCGGGAAGCGTCGTTGGTTACGGATGACACACTAGTATCAGAATGCCATCAAATAGGTAGTAGGTACCTAATAATATGACAGCGATCTACAGTCCGCCTTCGGGACGGTACAAAGGTAAGTAGTAAGTATAAGGTATTTTGGTACTTGTCGCTGAATCAAGTGTACGAGAGGAGACTAAGTAAGGTTATTTGGCCGAGGGCGGCGGTGTAGATTAGAAGAGGGAGGGAGATAACATTTTTTACATTCAAGAAAATACACTCGGGACCTCGGTTGCCTCCACCTTCTACTGGGTGGTACTCGTAGTGGAGTGGAATGGAATTCCGCAAAGTGGACGCAGATGTGAGTTGCAAAGTGGGATGATGATCAAATACCGTAATAATAATCAATGGAAAAGCTGGGGTCTGAGGTGAGGGTCTTTACTCCGTAGTGTATCCCTAGCCGAGCTCTAAATCTATTCTCAGCACACCACACCACACCACTACCACTACCACTTCACTTTATCCACTACTACAGTACCACAGTCCATCTCCAAAAATCTACAAGCACAAGTAAACTACTAAAACGTGATCTCTTCTACTTGTAAGGTCAAATACCGAAGTACAAGTCCGCACAAACCGATTATTCTCTTGGCGCGTACTTGTACATTGGCATTGACAGCCGCGGTTACATTAATCAACATCCTAGATACTCAACCCAGCATACCTCCGCTGGTACCCAAACAAACCGTCATATCGAATGTACCACCATAAACGGCCCGGTAGCATCATGCTGTATCATAGCAGCTCACACCACCAGGCCATCAGCTGCTATACTTCTCTTACACCGGCCATTCGGACTCTCCGTCACTCTACTCGTTCGTAGCTGAGCTCCAGCTATCAAGTTTTTCTTTTGCTGCAATGCACTACACTACTGTATCCTGATGGAACGTTCATCGTTCATGCTATGCTATCCTATGAAGCAATTCGCCTCTGATCAGCATCGATTATACAGTACAGTACATACAGTAAGCGCTGTTCTGACTTCGTACCTAGCACCCCTTCTCATCGTCTCGCGCAAATACTCGCGCCGCCAGCACACGGTTGTGGCTGCATGGTTCTCCAAGGCAGCCGCCAATCGATGTGTATTAATAACCTTCAATAAAGCATCCAGCTCTACTACTTGGCCGTAGCTTCAAAGCTAAGCTCCAGAGCTACCAAGAAACTGCCCTCCCTTTCTCCGCCACGCACTCGAGCTTTTTCCCCCCTCGGGTGATTGATTCACCGAGATGTCGGCGTCGGCGCCGAGACTGAAAGTTTAGTTCACATCTCACAAGAGCTTCATCCAAACCTGCAAACCTGGGTAGCTTGCTCCAAACTCCAGACTCCAAACTTTGTACGTAGTTCATGCAATTACGCGTTTCTGACTCGATGCGGTGTTCGAATCGAAAGCAAGAGATGACAAGGCGTATGTTTCTAAATCGAACCAAGCCTTGGAAGTGGAAGATAGCAACAGGAGGATTCAAGATTCGAAAGGACTCCCGCATCGGCCACAGCGGGACAAAGAGATACGCGTCATGGTGATCGGTGCCTGTCGGCCATCTGTCTTGTCTTCCCGCACTGGATTAAAGGTTAATTTTCCTTGGTACCCATTCACGTAAAATAGTAACCTTTATTGACCACTGAGGAGAAACTGTTGACCAATGTCTTCTTTGCATATAGAGGAGCATTGAGTGAAGCCAATCACTTACCTCGGCCAGCCCCGGCCCAGGGGATCGGTCCCGTAAGGCTGCATGAGATTCATCTCCGGGGGATGTTTAGACTGAATCACCCTAGGTTTGGAGATTGGACAGTAAAAAAGCAGTTCTTCTATCTATTCCATTCAATGGAGCCATTTCCGAAGCGTTGAAGTGACCTCAAAAGGCACTCCGCTACCCTGGGCCCCTTAGCACATCTCCAGCACTGCCCTATTCCTCCCATCAAATCCTCGTTGAGAAGTACAACCATTGTCAACTATCTAAAATGCTAGCAAAATGTCGTCAATTGCAAAAAAGAAAATGATATCTAACTTGCTCGCTTGGCCGCAAACTGCAAACCACGCTTTCAAATGCAATGCTCTTTTGTTCTGAATCCTCCGCATGCTTTCGTGAATACAATATCATGTCGCTGTCTTTGCTCTTCATCGGACTTGCACCCCTCCTTTACGCCCCCAATTGTCCTAAAAAATGGAGCTTTCTATTTACAAGTTGTATGTCGTGTGAAGAGCTGAAATATCGTTTGCTGCAATCGAGCCAGCGAGGAAAGCGTTGAAGTCTGGAATAAGGGATTTGTACATGTCGAGTGTCTGAAAGGCTAAGTTAGTATTGCGTCCTGGAGATTTGAAGGGGAGGGGTAAAACGTACGTGCTGGAATATTTGTTGGAGATCCGCTGTCAGAGGAGTCTTGAAGGCCTCTTCCATGTTATATCTAGCGATGACGGTGAAGAGCCGTGCTAGGTCTTTCTCCATAGCTTGCGGATTACCTAGGATCACCAAGCAGAACCCCTTCATAGCAGTGGCCTTTTCCAAGGTGTAGTCGACACTGTTGATGGCCTTCAAGAACGGCTCCGAGAAGGTGGCCAGCACAGGGGACATGATAGGGGCATTTTCGAGTCCGAGGCGTCCCAGAGCAATTGCTGCATTTTCCAGTACAGACTTGGGGACCTCTGGATTACTTAGAATCTCGAGGTATCGCTCCAAGAGCTTACCGACGAATGGTCCCATTTCTTTGCCATACTGAATTGAGATTTCACCGGACGACCAGCAAGCATTGTTCACCACGCTAAATCCCGTCTCAATTTGCTCATCAAGAATTGCCTCCAGGTCGAGCTGCTGCGTGAGGATCGGCAGAAGCGTCGGCAAAAAATCTTTCAATTGAGGATAGACGTACTTCGCACAGTCACCTAACAAGGCATATGATGATTGGCGAACGTCATTCTCAGGATCTTCCATACAAAACGTTAGCAGCTCAAATAGCCTGGGTTGTGAGCCGGATACGAGAGCTGCGGATTGCTTTTCATCGAGTGCCTGGACAATAGCGCTTAAGAGGTCCAAGCTCGTTACGAGAAAGTCCTTGTCGGGTGTGTCTAAAATTGGGTTGTTCACGGCTGCCATGTACTCTTCCAGATTTTGATGGATGATCTTTATGCATCTGGTGAATACTGGTTGCGCAAAAGGTGCAAAAGACTCGGCCAAAGCGGTAGCGACGTAAGATAGACACTCCAAAAGAGGGAACAGCTCCCGCGACTGGTCAGAAACTTTATTCCACCGATGGATGAGCGCCGGCATTAATAGCTCGATAAGCTGAGGCTGCGCAAGCCCATGCCCGACATGCTCAGATAGAGTTTGGACACAGTCGTAGAGTATGAACATATTTCGATCCTTGTACTTCTCGAAACAGCGGACGAATTGACGAATAATTGGCTCGCAGTACGGCGTTAATGTTGCCCCTGCTTTCTCCTCGAGATGAGCAAAAGCTGAGGCACCAGCTTCTTGAACCCGCTTGTTGGTATCGAGCATCTTAGTGAGAATGCCTTCCATCATCGGCTCAAAGAATTGAGCTCGTAAAGTAGGTGTGTTGAGGCTTGCACCCCAAGAAGAATATCTCCCCAGAGTCCAGCAAGTAATCTGTCGAACAAGGGGTTCCGGATCATTGAGCAACGATATTAAATAAGGTACCAAATCTGGAAGATGCGGAGTAACAACGTCGAGACACCCTTCCGCAACGGCTCCAAGAGCGAGAACTGCAGCCTCACGATAAGGCCACTCCTCATGCCGAAGGTTGGTCATCAAATATGGCAGAATCGTCTCAAATACAGGCCCCCGAAAGTCGGTTGCGAAAACGTCCAGTGCGGCAGCTGAGCATTTCCGTAGATTCCAACGATCCTCTGGATTTGCGTCATCGTCATCATCATCGAAGTCTTCGATCTCTCCCTCGTCCAAATCATCGTCGCCTCCGAGCTTGGAGTATGAGCCGCCATTCGGGCTCGATTCCTCTACAATCTCGCCGTTGGCGAGTGTCCGAATACTCTTGCCTTTGGCAAACTTAGGTTTAATGTCCTCAGCACGATCTTCCTCATCAGCATCATTGCCACCTCCTTCCAGCATTGCAATATCTTCTTCGCTATAGACCATACTTTCAAGAAGAACAGGGATGATTTTGTCGAGATATGGGCCAAGGGCTTTCCATAGCTGATCATGCTCGCCAACGGTAAGCCAGAACTCGGCAGCATCACAAGCCAGGTCTTCGTCTTCAATCTTTCGCTGTTGCGCAATCATATAATCCACAAGGCCAGCAATATGTGGCTGAATCTTGTCTGGCCTAATTTCGACAATCTGAACAAACGCTCGACATACTTGCCGCCGTACGTCCGATGAGGTATCATTTGCAAGCTGGAAAAGTCGATTTAAAAGGCCATCAAGAGAAACAAGTAAGGCCTGCGGCTTCTGGGGAATAAACACATTGATAGTCCCGAGAGCTAGAGACCGAATCTTCGGCTTGTCGCTGACTGTAAACTCAATGAGTTTGGGGATGATGAAAGTCAGGGGCCGCTGGCCTTGGTAGTCTTTATCGAGCATTCTTTTATTGTCTTCACAGACTTTTGCCAGAGCAGCCATAGCTCCCTCTTGTGCTTCTGGTGTAATGTTCCCAGTCTCGTTCCCAATCAGTGAAAGTAACTCCGGAAGTAGTTGAGGCCATCCTAGAATTCCACCACGACTAACAATCTCAGTAATGACATTTCCAGCATATCCTCTTATTGACTGGTTTTTGTCTTGTAATGCGAGAGGTACCGAGGAGCGTACAAGAGCAAGACTCTCTGGTGATATTGACTTATAACCGGTCTTGATATTGTTTTTCAGCATGACAGCCGCTGCAGATCGGACCGCATGATATTCCTCGGGGCTATAACTCAAGCCCTGGGGGACTTGCGAGCTGGAAAACAGATACGTGAGGTAGTTGTTGATATCGGGAGAGGTTTTCGCCTGGGCAAGCATCTATTGAAAAAGCCACAAAGTTAGCTCACGTTACATTGCGAAAACACATCTCAACGGGAGAATTTGAGAGAGATTTCCACTCACAGTCTCTGCTTGCTTTTGGGCATTCTTGTTGTGTCCACTCAGGGAGTCTTTCAAACACCCAGATAACTGCCGCAAGGGCTCTTGTTCCGGCTGCCAGGTCATGACTGACACCTAGCTTTGGAGGCCTTGCAAATCGTCTCTCTCGTGGTGAATCAATCGATTCCTTCCGATATGCAGGTACGCACTCACTCCAGGTATGAGCTTGACTTTGGGAGGTCGCACAAGGATACTTGTGGGACCTTAAGCGTCTTGGATCACCATCTGATTGAAGTCAGCTGTGGACTGATTCTGATGCCTCATGGCCGATCTGAAGCAAATCACTTGCTTAAGAAGATGGTGATCTGTACTCACGAATTGTAACGGAAGAGTAAGAAGCTTTCTAGTGATTTGCGCAACCAATCTGTGGGCGACGGAGAAGGAGATGGGGTCGTGCGGTTTGATTGACAAGTGGGGTTGTTGCTGCGCGTAGAGACTGGTGGGAAGGAAGGTAGGCTTGCCAGTAGATGATAGGAACGGTCCCTGTGGGTAGTCGCATATATGAATATGCAACTTATTCAAATCTAGACCGCTGAAAAGGAAAGGGGAGAATTGAGGTATGCGAGAGGGACATGGACATTCAAGTTTGGTGGAGAGGGTTCGGCTGCGGGGAGTTTTTTATTTTGCTTTTCGCGCGGTACTTGCTTGCTTGCTTGCACTGGACTGGTGCGCAACCGCTCTCCAACGAATCGATATTTCAACAGAATACTAAAAAAAGACCAGTCTTAATAATCTTCACGGTCATGCAAATATGGCAATAATTTACAAAGACATCGAGACAACTTCCGTGAGGTTGATAAGAATTTTGCAACTTAGGTACGGTACGGAGTAGTGTAAAGACCCCTCTATTCTCTACGGTGGGTGACTATATGCAGTATTTATGTATGTATGTATCAGCACAAATATATTGCGAAAAAATAGCGAAAGGTCGAATCTTCCACAGCTTATGTCCAAAAATCCTGGGGCTCTCAAATCGCTTTCGCATGGGCCTAAAAACTTCGTGTTTGTGAAGCAGCGTTGGTCAATAGGAAGCTCTTTAAAACATGCATCTTTAGATAATTCAGGTTCAAACCAAGTACAGTACAGCCCCTAAATAAGCTGCCTGCAAAGAGCTGCACATATATTTGGACGACTTAAAAACCTATTCTCACATTGGAATGGGCGACATCGCACCGCATAACTATGTAGGGGATCCGGTCTGTAAGTTTTGGTTTGGATAACCTTCCATTGATTGGTATAAAGACCTGCTCCTTCAGGACCATCTTGACCATAACGACGAAAAACCAGCCCATTCTAGCCTCTATGTGTCCATTTGTATGTTCAACGAGCCCACTGTATCTTGCCGCGTGGAAATTTTAAAGGTACCCGGTACCTCCACAGGCGTGTGTCTACATGGCAAGCTGCTGGCTCACTGCAGATATCCAGGCTTTACGTAAGGAGACCGAAATCCCTAAGTGGATGATGCCGAATCGATGGTTGAAGACTCCAAGATCAAGGTCCGTCATGTACCATTGACAACTCGTCCAGCCGTCCCAACCTCACCCATGACAACCTCCACAACCTTCTTAAACCCTTCCATCTCTTCTTCAACAGTCCCACCCATCCCAGCACTCGCAAAGCTTATAGAATTCCCAACATAAGCTGGCTTCCCGGTTCGGCGTGCCAAGAGCTTTGCCAGACGGGTTGTAAACTCCAGCGTGGGTTCGGAAGTGTGCAGTGGTGTAGAGAGTGCTTGGCCTGCATTCATTCGCTGCGCAAGTCAGTGATAATCTCGTTGGAAAAGAGGACATGCGTACATCTGGAATGGCATAGACGAATGAACCAAGTGGCACTGCAGATTGGTCGCCATTTAAAGCTGTGGTCAGGAAAAGTAATAGAGAGGTTGATTGGATCGTGAGGCGGAGGTAGATTCTTGTATCGGGCGACTTTGGGAGGGGAAAGGAGATTTCGATGGGAGGAGCCGAGGATTGTGCCATGGCTGATGTTTTGTGCCTCTGCGGATTTCGTTTTTACTGTAGGATAAAGTATGGAGCTCTGATGTGGAAGGGTTGTCGTTGAGGATTGCCTTCAAATGACCAATCGCATCGCGGACAAATACCAACGCGCGGACTACCTTCGTACAATCTTGCCAACGAAACTTTCTGTCTTACAACCCCTTTTCTTTGGTACATGGATTTAATTGTACAATGATAGCTCAATTCCCAGTTTCAAGATACGGTGCACGTTTTTCGTTCCTCCAGCTGTCAGTGCAGCAGGTCATCATTACTGATCTTGAAATGCCCTCAAATTTGATAGAGAGGGTCTTTTTCACACTACGCGCATATAGAGCAACTCAACTATAATTATCACGGATCACAGTTCATTTGCAAAATCCATTTCTCGAATTAATATCAGTCAGATCTAGTTTCCTGCTCCTTTACTACAATGTTCCTGTTGCATTTGGAGCCATTGAATCAACCCCAGTTGGTTGTTTCCCTTCCTTATATACCTCGCGCTGGTCCAAAAAGTCGGCACCAATTTATAATGTCCTAGACCTAGTGGGACATTAAAAGCCGACAATAATAAGTGCCGCTTTTCTATACACCGCGAGCCTACTATGACTAACATCAGAGTCCAACCTCTTTTAGCTTCCCATCCAACCATTTAGCATCATCCTTACTATCGCCCGGACCGCCTGCCCAGTGACCCCATACGCTTGGGAATGGGATCATCTTCCCTACTCCTTCTTTCATGCTTGCAACTTCTATCTCTGAATCTTCGGGCCTAAAGAAATTGTTCATCAGCAGATATCCTTCTATATCCGGTGTACACCTACGGGAAGTACAAGTCTGTCTTGCCAGGAAGTACCAGCATCTTTGCTTTGATCCCTTGCATGGCAGCCTTGAAGTCACCATTGTATGGCTCCTGATTTGACACATCGCCAGACTGCCATGTGTAGAGCATTACTAACAGATTCTCAGGATCTACTCAGCGTCAGCTACTTATTCAAGAAGGTAGAGAGTCTAATGTACCCTTAGAAAGTGCCCAACTCTCCCAGAAATTCTTCATGAAGTCCTCAAGGTCCTTGAACCCAAGAACACTTTCATAAAGCTTCTCTCTATAGAATGCCTGGCTAAACCCCCATCCTGCATAAACTCTGCCAAATGCCTTCAGGCCCACTTCCTTCTCCTCTGCAGTCCAGGTTCGATATTTCTCTCCAGCTGTGAGTACCCCATCTTCGCATGAACCTGCCGAGGCGTTCTTTCGAGCAGCAAGCAATGCAGATTTCACACCTTCAAGGAAAACTTGATTGTGCAGAGAAGTCTTTGCTGAGCCGCAGAATGGAACAGCAATATCCATAAATTCGGAGTACTGAGTGGCCCATTGATATGCCTGTCCTGCCCCCATCGACCACCCTGTGACAGCTCGAGCGTGTTTAATACCCAGATGCTTGGTGACCAGAGTATGTTGGGCCCTTACATTGTCATAGAATGTGACTTTAGGGAAAGGTTTGATATTGGAGTTTGAAGGGGAGGTCGATTGGCCATTCCCGAATAAAGCCGTGATGATAATGAAGTATTTCTTCGGGCTCAGAGTATGTTCCTCTCCAATAAGCCACTCATTGTCGGCAATGGCTTTGATGTGTTAGCTAACAGCTTTCTAAAAAATAGCAGCTATCTTACACCCAGAGAACCACGAGGGGTAGATAACCGCTGGAGACGCTGGGTCTCCAAAAGTCTTATAGGCAATATGAGCATCTGGAATCTCCTGGCCAGACTGCAGTTTCCAATCACCAAGCTTATATGTCTCGACGCCTGCCATATTGATTTTGAGTTTGATGGGGGTTTCCAGCCTGGAACTAGTTCTCACTTGCTTGATTTTCAGATTGGTTGAGGACACAACAACTCTCTTCAAGGGGACAAGCTTGTTATTACTGATTTCCCCACAATGATTGTGACAAACTCACTAGTACTCTCTATTGTGAAGAGTTGATAGATTTAAAATTCATACTGCAGTGGGAGATGCGAAGTCCAGAAATACTTCATTCCTCCGAAGGACGTATCATTCAACAAACCGCCTTTCTAGGTACTCTGAGGAATTGCCTCGTTTCCTGGAGGAGAGGAGGAGGGAGGAGGAGGAGGAGGCCCCTTATCAACGATAAGGGGCGGGGTCGCGGTTGCCACCGGCTTTGTAGTGACGTCTTGAATTCCGCGCAAGAAACCTACATAACCGAAACAATATATAACCTCAGTATATATATACAAATGCTAACTGGTAGAAGTACTCATACATTCCTCCGGTAGGTTCAATCGAATAAAATACACCAAGCCTTCCCAAAAGCTAACACCAAAAAGTCCATTCATTCAACCTCCGTTACCCCGCGTCGCGCAAACCTTAACCCGAAGTTTGAGGATATCAAGAGTCGCCATGTCGAGAGCTGAAGCAGAAAAGCTCATTCAAAGAAATCCCCACCCGGATTTTAAAAAGGTGGAAGCAGGCAGGGAAGCATGGGATAAATCATTGGAATGGAGTGTCAAACAGACTATCAAGCCAGATTGGAAGTACGGGGATGGGGCAAATGATGGCGGCGCAAGCCTGAAGATTCCTCATGTGGAAATCGATCCCCACGAGGAAGGAAGACCAGCCGTCTTCAATTACAAGTTGTTGATTTCCGGCATTATTCCACGCCCAATTGGCTTCCTCAGTACCAGATCGAAGGATGGGAGCAGTACAAATCTCGCTCCGTTCAGTTGGTTCCAGATGATAACCCACGATCCGCCTTTGTTCACGATCGGCTATGCTGGAGGCTTTGATAAAGCGAAGGATTCCTTGAAAAATCTAGTTGAGTCAGGGGAGTGTGTTATCAACATCATCTCGGAGCATTTCGTCGAGGCTGCCAATGCCACATCGGTCAATGCTCCATATGGGGAGAGTGAGTGGAGTTTGAGTGGTCTCACTCCTGCACCTAGCTCAACTGTTAAGGCCAGCAGAGTCAAGGAGGCTATTTTCTCTATTGAGGGCAAGCTGGAGAGCACAAGGGAATTTGCGAGCAAGGCAAACCCAGGGAAGAAGTCTGCAGTGCTTGCTACTATTGAGGGAACGAGGTTCTGGGTTAGGGAGGATGCTATAAATGGTGACAAGAACCTGATTGATCCTGCGGTAAGCTCGGTATTTTTATCATTGAAACCTGTATACTGATCGCATCATAGGTTCTCAAGCCAATAAGCCGTCTCGGGGGCATGACTTACGGAAGAACCACCGAGGGATTCGAGATTCTGAGACCAGATTATGAGGAGACTGTTGCGAAGAACGAAGAGGCTAGAAAGCTCGTCAAGCCAAAGTTAGAGGGACAGTAGGTATAAGATACACCATAGACCAGACGGCCAAGAGATTAATAGTTAGGACACCTATCTAAATCAGCGATCCATTGCAGATGTAAAAATGACAGTTTCTAGGAAATGAATGATGTCTTTTTAAAGGATGATTCGGGAAGCAGTCAAGGGTTCAAGAACAGGATTTTGAAATATCCTTCAACTCACTTCACGAGTGATTCCAATCCTGGAAAGAATCCTGGAAAATGCCGAGGCAAGTCTGGGCTGCCGGAAGCTACATACCTAGGTAACCCCACAAAGTGATCCTCGAGCTACAAACTCATTCCTTCCTCTCCAACATCACAAACATTTTCCTGGTTAATACCGCATTATTGTTGCTCGATTGGAAGTAGATGTGAGACAAGACCTTTTTATCTCATTTCATTAAGCAATTTTCCCCTTGAAATCTCAAGCAAATCTAGCCACAGCACGTATTATAACAGAACATATCAACCCAGTCGCCCAAGATGTCCATCAACTACGAAACAGAACTCAAGGATTTCCCCAATATTTTCTCCCTCAAAGGAAAAGTAGTCGTCGTGACGGGAGGAAGTAGAGGTCTCGGTCTCCACGCTGCGTCAGGGTACCTCCCTCCCAAACCCTTCCGTCTCACTCGTCCTGACCTTCAAAACCCCTCAGGTTCCTCCAAGCAGGCGCCTCAAGAGTCTACATCACATCCCGCAAAGCAGCCGCCTGCGAGAGCGCGGTCAAAGCCCTGAACGCGCTGCCCAACCTCGCGCCAGGCGCAAAAGCCATCTCCGTCCCGGCGGATTCTTCAAAATTCGAGGGCGTAGAGCATCTAGTAAGAGAGGTGAGTAAGACGACGGGGCACGTGGATATCTTGTTTGCGAATGCGGGGCTACGTGGGGAGAGAGTTTTGATACGCACCCGGACAGTGCGTTTGCCAAGGTCATGGATCTGAATGTTAAAAGTGTTTTTAATACCATTAGACTGTAAGTATGAGTAACCCCGTGCTAAAAATGTCCCGCTTTTAGATGGTGGCGACCAGAGCTGATATTGGAGAACAGATTCGCGCCACTGCTTCAGAAGAACGGATCAATTGAAGACCCATCACGAGTCATAATCACAGCCTCCGTAGCAGGAATCGGTGTCGGCACCCTAGGGAAAAACGCAACATTTGGATACTCAGCCTCCAAAGCAGCAGTCATCCATCTTGCCAAGAACCTAGCCGTAGAGCTGGGACCCAGACATATCCTCGTGAATGCTATTGCGCCAGGGTTTTTCCCTAGTAAGATGGCGTCTGGATTGTTGGAGATAAGTGGTGGTGCGGAAGACTTCGCGGCGAAGAATCCGAGTAAGAGATTGGGGAAGCCGGAGGATATTGCGGGGTTGGTGGTGTTTTTGTCAAGTAGGGCTGCTTCGCATATCAATGGCGCGACGGTGACGGTTGATGGGGGAGAAGTGTGGGCGAGAGGGGGAATGGTTGAGATTAAAGAGGATAAAGCAAAGCTTTGAAAGGAAGTTTGTAAGATTTGTATGGGTTACGCAAAAAAGGACGTGACAGTGTTTTAGCTCGAGCCGGCGATTGTAGCCGACTAGAGAAAGTTGCAAGCTGGGGTACTTCAACCTTCAATTTGAATTTGATATAGACTATGCTTCTTTGAAATCCCATCGTTGATCACTTGACCTAGGACATTTCAATAACTTATGTCACCCACTGTGGTAGGATGAGAGATTGCCAATATGTAGAAGGGTCATTTTTTCCTAGCTACCCAGTGACTAGCTTTGTAAGTATTTTGAAGCATACTCTCCTTATCTTGAATATATGGTGCTTCGATTCCAGATGCCTTGTGTATTATATCGAACCCAAGTTGCTCTACTAATACCATCACTTCATCATCTGTCAACTCAACACTTCCCGGATCTGCAATGCCTGGAAATTGAGAAAATCAGCAACGGACTCAACAGTACGCAGAAGAGAGCTTACCGATACTATCATGCTGCCCAGGAGATTCCTTCTCCCGTCCATGTGTACCGGGAGCATTATTTTCAAAGTGCCACAGTAGCGGTCCAATATTGACAAGCAACCCCCCCTTTCGAAGACAATTCCGAATCACCTCAATGTATCGTATGATATTTGGCGCAGTATCGAGAAAGAAAACAGTCGCAACGGCATCAAAAGTGTCCTTCTGCTCCTCATCCCCGTACAACAGTAAGAAGTCCGAGGCACTCATGCTCATCTGACCAGCTGTCTCAATGCTGCCAAGGGTCAAGGCGGGGGACACATCAGGCACTCGGACTGACCTCAGATGATTCGCACGGCTTTGGTGATTCGAAAAGGAGTGGACCCAGGGAAATATGGTATGGGCATGCTTCTCAGAGCAGTGATTGAGAATGTATGAACTTGCAAGAAGCTGGTGAAAACTAATCTCGTTGCCCTCAGCGTCAAAACCGGCACAGCAGAGCTCGAAGACAAGGCGACCAAGTCCTGCACCAGGAACCAAAACACGTAACTTAGACTCGGAGCGACGTGTGCGTTCATCTCGAAGGGCACTGATCACTGGACCGTAACAAGCTTCTCGCTCTGATTCGCCTTCGGCAGACCAGTCTCGGAAGAATTGCCGGAGAGTACTTCGTGCTTTCTCAAGATCATTCGAGGTCGCAACTCCTCGCCAATCATTAGGCTCTTTGATTCCAACTTCGTTCGTGGGTAAAGACAACCCGAAGGACTGAAGGCCAGCATGAAAAATGGCACTGGCTAGTTCCGAGTTTTTGTCGATAGCATCATCTGCCGCATTGAGAGTTTCTAGATAGGAGATGGGTGGACTGGCTAACATCTCCCAATGCGCTTTTGGTAAAGCGTAGAATGACTGCCTTCGGAGATGCGTTGTATTGTAATGAGCAACTTTTGCATATTGGCTAGAAGCGAGATCAGTAACTAATCGACCCAGACTTGCATGAAATCTCGAGACGCGTTAAATATCCACAAAGTGGCTATGGGACAGCAAAAATCCATGGACTTTTGTAGCTATCCCAATTTGAAACTGTCAGGTCTTGATTTAGGATGGTGGATGTTGTTACGGAGTACTTCCCCGTAACACCCGAACTAGAGAGAGAAACAGAAGATGAATAGCAAAATCACATACTAGAAAGACGACAGAGCACCCTGAAGAACCCTTTTCTCCTCATCATCCTCGAACGTGGCAGTATTCCCTTCCCATTCGACAGATGACATCTCGTCGCCGTCGTCGGTGCTGAACAGAATCTGGCAAATTCGGATTCACCTTCAAATCGAAGATTTGAGAACCATTGCAATTTACCAGATTATCTATTGTGTAAAATAGGCTCAGTACCTTTTAAGGAAGGATTACCATTTACATAAGGTAAGGTAGTGTCTGGTGCAAACCGGGTCGCCACGCCACTCACCAGGGTCTTCAGCCTTGCTTAGTCATTAGCGCGGCTTCCCAGCATAATCGATTGAATCACAACCTCGCACTCGCAAACGGCGCCTCGACTTTTCGACTCAACCTCGCACCAACTTTTGCTACAGCACCGTCGTCAATACAACATGGCGACTGCTGGTCCAATGCAATATGGCGTGACGGCACCGCTGTCGAATGCCCTCCCGACAGAAGCTGAGAACCAAGCCAGCAATGCCCTTATCGAGGAGTTAAAGCGACAGAACAACTACGAGAGCACGTCGGATACCAACAAGAGGTGTGTCACAGCTCTTCATTCCTCGGGAGAAGTTCTCTAGATCTCACTCATTCTTACATCGTATGCGAATACCTTCTGAGTATAGCTAACCGCTTCTCTCCAGAACTGTTGTTCTTCAGTCACTGCAGTCCATCACCGAAGAATTTGTGAAGAAAGTCAGCCGAGCACAAGGCCTCAATGAGAATCTCGTCAAGAATGCTGGCGGCAAAATATTCACGTATGGAAGCTTTCGGCTTGGTGTGTTTGGTCCTGGCTCTGATATTGATACCCTCGTTGTTGTCCCGAAGCACATCACCATCAAAGACTATTTCGAACACTTCCCTGATCTTTTGATTAAGATGGCTCCCCCAGGCGCCATCACAGATCTCACACCCGTCACAGACTCGTTCGTCCCAATAATCAAGTTCGAATATTCTGGAATCAGTATTGATCTTATTTTCTCCCGACTTGCTTATCTCAGCCAAGTCCCCAAAGAACTGACTCTTGCCGACGACAATCTGCTGAAAGGTCTTAGTGAGCCCGAACTCCGTTCGTTGAATGGCACTCGCGTTACGGATGACATCTTGAACTTAGTACCCCAAAAGACTATCTTCAGAACCGCCCTTCGAGCGATCAAGCTCTGGGCTCAGCGGCGTGCCATATATGCCAACATTATGGGATTTCCTGGTGGTGTGGCATGGGCTATGCTTGTTGCTCGAGTCTGCCAACTGTATCCCAAGGCCACGAGCTCGACTGTTGTTCTGAAGTTCTTTCGCATAATGGAGAAGTGGCAATGGCCGACACCAGTACTTCTTAAACCCGCGCAGCTCACCCCTAAGGGTGGTGCGCAGATGAACGTTCGAGTTTGGAATCCAAAAGTAGGACACAAAATGCTTGCTTTTCATCTAGCTAACTCTCCCAGGTCTACCATAGTGACAGGAATCATCTTATGCCAATAATTACACCTGCCTATCCTTCCATGTGTGCGACTCACAACATCACAAGATCGACCCAGAAAATCATATGCAGGGAGCTCAAACGTGGTGGAGAGATCACAGACAAGATCATGACAGGCAAGAACCCGTGGAAGGACTTATTTGTCAAGCACACGTTTTTCACACAGGGGTACAAATACTACCTTTCCGTCATTGCTGCTAGTACTACCACGAATGCCCAACTAATTTGGGCTGGGTGGGTTGAGTCCAAGGTTCGACTTCTTGTAGCCGGTCTTGAGGACCATGAATCAATCGCACTAGCCCACCCCTTCAATAAAGGCTTCGAACGGGTTCACAAATGCCAAAGCGAGGAGGACGTCGAGAAAGCTAAGAGCAATCTCGAGTTTCAGATTAAGGATGTCCCAACAGAGACTACTGACCCTGCAAATCTACCCAACGGAGATGCTATTGTCAATGATCAGATAGCTAATGGTGATGAGAAGTCGACCGCTACTGGAGGAACCATGGTCTATACTACAACCTGGTACATTGGACTGGAGCTGCAAGAAGGTAAGTCCTTCCTGCCACCGTGCATCTCTACCTTCGTTGCTATATAGCGAGAACAAAAACCCAAAGAATTCGTCGGGCACTAGAAATCCCGTCTGACGCCCAGCTGCTAATACATCTAGGCGCCAAATCCCTTGATCTCTCTTGGCAGGTAGACAATTTCAAAAGACTTTGTATGGGCTGGGAAAAACATGACCCTGAACTTAACGCCTTGAACGTCATTCATACCAAAAAGTCAGTATCTACCCTGGTCCGGTCTGGCTCAGTGCAAATGTGATTGACGTCTACCTAGCTATGATCTTCCAGAAGACGTATTCGGAGAAGGCGAGATCAGGCCTGCTCGCCCACAAAAGAAGAAGGTTGTCAATGGAGCGGCAAGGAAGCGTCCAGCCACAGAAGTATGTCAAGTATTATATCCGTCCGCAGAAGTATGGCAACTATCAACCGGCCAGTTTGCATGAGTTGCAACCAGACTACCAAGCCCCGAGAGATTATGATAGCGCTGACTTTGTATAGGAGTCCTCCACTATTCCTCCGAAAAGACAGCAGACCTCGGTCGCGTGAGACTTGCAATTGAGTTCCTGTGCGAAATCACCCCAAACCCTCTCTTCCCTTCTCCGATTGACGAGCGTCTAATGGCAGGCCTACTCGGCATACTCGATCCCAAACATCCGACCTACTCCCTTTGAAAGGGAAATCTCAGGGTCATTTTGACTGACTAGTAGTAAAAGCGTACTAATAATACAGCAAGCCCTAATTTCAAAAGTACCGATTCGTTTCGGTGAACATGCGAGCATTTGCTCAGTAACTTGCACGGGACTCACTCCCGTGACACAAAACTTGAGCCACAGGCGTTTGGAGCTCTTCTGTTCTCGTGCCTAGGAGACCATGGAACATGGCTTAGTCTATCTGGCTTATTGGCGTTGGTAGAGCTTCAGGAGCTATAAGCGATAACATGGCGAAATGGCGGTTTAGATGGCTTTCCAGCCGGTGCAACATGTACTTAGCATAAAAATACAATTTCCATTCAGAGACTACGAGTCTCGATCTATAGTCTACTGTCTTCTCGTGGTCTTTCTTTTCGCCAGTAAATAAAGTACCAGTCCTGAGTCGTTGATTCAGGCAGAATTATCAAGATAGAGGACAGTTTTCCATCAGGTACGAGTACTGTGAATGTTCTGAGTGAGGCTTTTAGCATACAGTACTGTAGTGTAACTACGTCAGAGGGAGGGAGGCGAGGCGTAAAAGGAGAGCATTTCTTGGCAGCCTGAAGCCACCCCACCGAATTGAGCAAGCACACTACAACTGGTGCAGTACTGACTTGAATTCATCAAGCTCTGCTCTGCTCATTCTCTATAAACAAACGAACCTTCTGACGACCTCTACGATATCTACGAACGAACCCTTTGACACTTTGACAGTGTTCGCTGTACGCCTCACCTCATGCACAAGCCCTACATCCGCGTCCTTTTACTGCGCCATCCACATCCAACTACATAGTTACTCGTTATCCCTAACACGCTCCGAAAGTGGCGGGACCTCCATATTTACAACGTTCAAGAGCTGGACATCCGCACCACCGGCAAAGCCTATTCCGATATCTATTCCCTAATCCTCGACAGAGCGCCCGCGATAGATTCGCAAAGTTCCGCCTCGACACATACCCTTACTACAGGCTGCGAGCGCAGTCACGAATCTACAGCTACATAGTTAAGCACCAGAAGAGACGACAGGAGAAGGGATCAAGGGGGCCTACGATCTGGGACATCATTCGAAAGAAAGGTCGAATTATTGCCAACGGCCATAGCAAAGATCATGAAACAGCAGGACGAAAGAAGGTGACCATGTCCGGTTCTATGCCTGGCTTTGGTAGTGCAGGCGACAGCCCGTATGGGGAGGGCCGAGAACGTGGAGCAAGGAGGAAAAAGCTGGCTGGCTATTTGAAAGCAGCAAACGAAGTCAGACAATCATACCAGCAGTCCTACACCGAGAAATGGGGTGGAAATAATAATTATGAGAACGAAGATACAGAAGGGATACCGGGGGCCTTCCCAGATGTGGCGATAGTATCGCATGGAGACGAGCAACTCGTTTTATTCCCTTCATACGCACGAAGACATACCAAGGACGCTCCCAATCCCGATTCGAGGGGTGCAAGCGACGTTGAGGATGGACCTGGAAATGCCGAATACTGGGCTAGAGAATGGCAGAAATTCGAGGATGACCGGGCTATTGTAGATGTCGATGTTCGAGGCTGGATATACTCACCACATCGAGGTCCTATGACTAGGAAGAATAGGCTACTTATTGGGCTTGCCCGGCAGTTGAGTGGGATACCAGCCCCCAAAGAACCCATTAGAGATGACAGTCCGGACTCGGTTCCATCCTTGCGTGCAAGACACCAAGAACATGAGGCTCGACGAGAGCAGGAAAAGATTGCCGCTGAGGCAGAAGAGATTTTGAGGAAAGGAGAGGGCGAAGGGAATGTTGCTGCTCGTGGTGGCTATAGTGAGAGACCACAGAACGACTCGGACACGGAAAGTCTATATGGCGAGTCCACAAGATCTAGAAGTCTCACTCCCTCCCAATCACGGGACGACCCTCCTGGACCAGGCCATCTCGCAAAACGTTCATCTTGGAATCAACCTTCAGATATGACCCAAGCTGAATTGCAGACCGCAAATTCTCATTTGATGGCACGCTTAAAGCCATTCTTGACGAACCCTTTGGTCTCTATTCCAATTACTGTATTCTTCTACGATGAAAATACTTCTGTGTCTAGAACTGTCACGACTAATGAGGCTGGCCATTTTAATATGAGAGCCCCACTGGAGTTTGTTCCGACTCACATCAGAGTCTTAGCCTCTGAAAATCTGTCAGCAACCGAAGAGGTCAAGATTACAGAGCCTAAAGGTGTCAGCGTAATCAGTGATGTGGACGACACAATAAAGCACTCTTCTATAGGAAGCGGGGCCCGAGAAATCTTCAGGAATACCTTCATTCGAGATTTGGCAGATCTCACTATCGATGGAGTAAATGAGTGGTACAATACTATGTACGATATGGGTGTGGGATTCCACTACGTGTCTAACTCTCCTTGGCAGTTGTTCCCTGTGTTGGTGAGCTATTTTCGAAAGGCTCAATTACCTCCGGGATCATATCACCTAAAGCAGTACAGTGGCATGCTTCAAGGCATATTTGAGCCTGTCGCAGAGAGAAAGAAGGGAACTCTTGAGAAAATCATGAGAGATTTTCCAGAAAGGAAGTTCATACTAGTCGGAGACAGCGGCGAAGCAGACTTGGAAGTGTATACAGATGTAGTGCTCGCCAACCCTGGAAAGATTATCGCAATATTCATTCGGGATGTCACCACCCCCGAGAACCAGGGTTTCTTTGATTCGGCGATGGGCCCTCTCAGCGGCGAACGTCAAAGAGGCAGAGCGCCACCGTCTACGGCTGGTCCTGGAGACAGCAAGATGACGAGGAAACCTACTCCAAATGATACCCCAGATCGTCGACCAGCACTACCTCCTAGAGTGGTTTCCGAGGTTACGCCTCAGACCAGTAATGGTCCAAGAATGGGCAAGTTGATTGACTTTGACGACGAGCCCGCTCAAATAGAGGTTCACGAGTCGCATCGCCATGTCATGCCACGATCAGCCTCGACGTTTGAAGGCTCAAAATCTCCAAGAAGAAAATCAGTCCCGGAACCTACCACCAAAGCTCCGCCTCCGCGACCCTCCAAGCCAATGGCATTGCGAGGCGTAAGCACAACAGGAGATCTATCCGAGTCCCCTATTGAGTCCAAGAAAACGCCTCCTCCTCCTCCAAAACCACGGCGCAGCACTCCTCTCTCCGATAGTCCCCACCCCCTCTCACAAACACAGAGCACGACAGACCTCAACGACGGCTACGTCTCCAGCGCGCGTAACAAGGTATCCGCAGCCTACAATGCTCTCCCCGAAGTACGCTCCTATATACCTGGCTACCAAAGCCCGCAAACCAACACCTCATCCTCAGAAAAAGTACCACCTCCCCCACCGCGCCGCAACGCAAACAGCACCGTAGGCAGCATCACCAACAGCATTTCCTGGAACAGCGCCGACTCGGAAGATGACCCATCTTCTCATCAGCCTACCCCCTACGCACCGCCGAACAAAAAACTAGATCTCTGGAAGCGCCGCTGGAAACGCGCAAAGGATATCCTCGATTCTAAAGGCGTGGCGTTGAGGAGTTGGAGGGTTGGCAGTGATGTTTGTTTGGAAGCGGTACGGATGGTTGAGAAGGAAATGAAAGAGATGGGCGTTGAGGGGTATGGGGGTGCTAAGGGAAAGGGGAAAACCGGGGAGGGGGGTGGGGAGGTTAAGGTTAAGGATTTGAAGAAGTAGTTTTGGATTGTAAGAGTACGTTTTATCGGTATGGATAGAGTATAACTTATCAATTCAAGAAACCAAGGGTTTAGATTCTCCACTCGAGGTGTTGGCTTTGCCGCTGGTTGAGGATTCTGTTATGTTCATCTTGTGGTTGTGGTTGTCGAATTGGTCTGGAATGGTGGTGATTAGTTGTTTTGCGACTTGTGTTCACAATATTATTTGTTATGATAACTTTGGGCTTTTGCCTCACAGACACAAATGCGGATCAAGAAGCCTACGAAGTTCAAGAAGATAAGACAATTCAGACATACTAATCGTACTTCATACTTATTAGTAATGGGAGGCTTAAAGACAGGGGGCCAGCAACGATACTGAAAGGGGAGATTACAAGCGAGGCGAGTCCTTGAACATTCAACAATAACGTCCACCAACGCTTTCCCCAGATGATAAGGAAAGCCGGTATTTATACCGAGTGGTAGAATGGTAGGAAACGGAGGCGCCAAGAACTTGTTCTAGGTACTGTACCGCACAGGGACCAGGAATGGAAGTATGTTGTGAAGTGTAGTGCGGACTTCTGCTGTTGCCGTCCCGTCTCCTTCTGATAGACAGCAAGCTCACCAACACAGCAACCATGCATGTACCTCCGTAACTTCACAAGGTATTTCACAAGGCACCCTCCCTCCTATCCTATCCCATCCCATCTCCGCTCAGCATCTTGATATACCAAGCTTTCCTGCCAGATTCAACCCTTCTATCATATCATACCATGCCACATACATTCTAGCCTCAGCAGGCCAGCCCATTTTTGAATTATCACGCATCCCTCTTTCTTTTCCGTCTCCTTATGAAATGTGCAAACTAGTTTTCAGCCTCATGCACTTTTACCAATCACACCGTTTTTGTACGCCATGGCGGGTCGCGGTCCTCCTTTTGATTGGCGCAGGGGGTTTCAGCTGCTCTTTAGCGTGGGACCTAGATTCCCCCTTCGGTCCATGTGGCGTCTCTGAGATATTTCGAGACCCAGCCTCCTCAAGCAACTCATCGGGTTGACCTGTCTTGAGGCCTGCATCTTGTGTTGCTATAGGATCGCTTAGTTGCCTTTTGATCCTTCCATGCGGCTGGTGGTATTGTTTTCCTCCCTCCCTGGCAGACATGGGCGACTGATCAAGCCTCGTTCAAGTAGATTTACCCTCTGTGTAGGCACGGAGTATGCACACTTTAGGTCGCATCTTGGCATTCAAGCCCCAGTGAGCTGAATGGCTCATGGAACGGCAAGAGACATGTGGGCGGGCTGCCTGGAGTTAGGTCCATTGCTCGTGCCGTTCATATATGCGGTTTCCTCCTCGGGAGGCTTGAATTGAAGCCTTGCTTCTCTCCTCTTCTCTTCTCCCATTTTCATTCTTGTCCGATCTTTGTGAAATGGCGGCTTCTCTCTTGCGTTCATCTGTCTTGGCTGCAGCCGTTTCTACCGTTGCGGGGTTCGCAATTGGGGAATTTCCTACTCAGACGGTGGGAGGTTTTGGGTTGCCGTTTTTACCTGAAGTCACTGCTGCTCCCCAGAGGGACTTGGTGAAAGCGAGGTTGGAGAAGAAAGCCCTCACAAATACCTGTACGGAATGTAAGTGGTCGATTTCACACAATACTAGGCTATTCATAAATCACCACCGCAAGCTGGACAATAAAACAGTAGCTCAGAAAATCGTAAGAGCTGAAATGCGGTTGTCCTCCTGAGATATACCCGGCCCTCTTGATCTGTAAAGATATAATACTAACCTAGAGCTCTTGACATGTAGGGACCATACCCGGAGGGTTCGGACAGCCTATATGTTCCAATTCCGAAACTTGTTTATTCACAAGTGCTGGGGATTTCTTCTATGAAGGCTGCGGTCAAACATCTGTAACTTATGACTGTGAGTTACCCGGAGCGATCCAGCTCTTTACCATACTAATACGTTGGGCAGGGATCACGAGGTGCTGGGAGTAAGATAAACCTGGACTATATGCTCCAAAAGCCCTGGATAATTCTGGCTTGGACAATGCTAACTACGGAACCTGTAGTTATCCAATAATAGGAACACCACCTGCGAGCGAGATATACTGCGATTCAAGCGAGCCAGCATGCGGATACTTCGCCTTCGTATTCGCGCCAGGCGCGACTTTCTCAAATTTCGGATGCAGTACAAAGGCATATTCCCTGACAGTAGAGCTGCTTGACACAACGTCGAGCTCAGTGATACTGGCCGGAGGAGGAACGACGCAAGTTACAGTCACACCATCAACAGTCTACATCACACCAAACCCAACCGTCACCGTGACACCAACCGGGCAAGCTTTCTCCGGCTCAACAGCCCGCCCCAGCGTCGGCTCCCACAAGAAGAAGAAGAGCAACGTGGGGGCAATAGTAGGCGGCGTAGTCGGCGGAGTCGTGATCCTCGCCGCGCTCGCAGTCCTCGCATTCCTCCTCTTCCGCAAAAAGAAGAAAGACAAAGCCGCGCGCCAGAACATCCAGACGCAGCAGCAGCAAGCGGACGCTGCCACGGCCGCGGCGTGGAGTAACCAACCGCCCGAGATGGGCGGGAAGCCCGTTCAGCAGCCCCTCTACGCTCCTCTCCCAGCCGGCTACGCGCACCCTCAAAACGAAAAGCCAATGGCTGCTGCTACTGCTTCGCCGCAAGCAGCGTATATACCGCACCCCCCTCCCCCCAGCAACTACGGCAGTGAACTCAGCACTGAACGCGCACACGCACACGCCGCGCAACAATCACCACCGCCGCTCTATGCACAGCCACAGCCATCATCACCGCCCACGCGCCCAGTAAGTAATTTCACAGAACTCGGCTCCGATCCGAATATGCGGGCATCGAGCACCGGAGCAGGAGCAGGAGCACCCGTCAGCCCTATCGGGACAACGACGGCATCGAGCGAGCTGGGTGGCGTGAGCGGGATCAGCGGTCCAGCGCCCCAGTATGCGGAGCTGGGTGGAGGTGGAGGGGAGAATAGAGCGGGTTTGGGTCAGCAGGTCCCGGCGGCGAATGTGCAGGAGTTGGGCGCTAGTTCGGGGGGTATAAATCGGGTGCCGGCTGGGCAGCAGAGGCAGAGTGCGTT
>QGMG01000491.1:0-26549 GCA_007825325.1 Lachnellula cervina | reverse complement strand
ACTAGCGTTGAGATAGCTAAGAGTTAGGCAATAGGCGTATAAACGGGTATGGGCTTGCAAATTGGGGGGGGGGGGGCTTATATGCTAACTAATACGGTAGGTAGCACAGGTTTGAGGGGGAAAAGTCTATGTAGCCAGTGCTGAGCCCCTGAGCTAGGTCTATTTAGCCGGGTGATTTGTGCAAGTTACTGAGGTGGACTTGGGATTAAGTAGAGACATTTGAAGAAGCCTATTACTTCGAACAAGGTCTGTAAATGGCATGCAATATATTAGGCGTCAAGTAGCTAGTTCCATAAGCAAGTCGCAAACTTATAAGATACATCAAGATGGTACTTACAAACTTGGAGAGCTTCGGTGCTTGCAAGGAGTTCCATCCTACTATTCAAACCACATGTTTACAGTTGTTAACTGCTAGAAACAGCTAAATCAAATCATAGCTAGCATCTTCAATAGCCATGCCTCCCAAATGCTATGCAGCTCTCCCAAAGGCTGATTTCTCAGCAAGTGTTCTGTTAGACGATAGCCTCTTACGTGCCGCTCTCTTCAGCCCTCGAGGAAGCTTGACATCCCTCGAGGAGTGAAATTACATTCAGAACTTAATTGTTTCGCTTGAACATATAAGAATTGGGTCCAACTTGAGGATTGATGGAATCTTAGTTTAGAGTTTATGAAAGAAACGAGACACCCTATCAGGGCGGTGAATCCAAGTAAAAAGAATGACAACCGCGCCAAACGTCAACATTCCCTACCCAATCTTCCAGCCACAGATTCACTTTCCAAAATTGACCTTTAAAAATTGAATTGTTCCCAGTATGGTCGTGCGACCGCTCGCAAGCGATACTTAATAACATGCTCTTTTCTCGACTCTCCACAACTCCACGACTCCGCAACTTCGCAACTTTTCCAGACTCTTGAACAATCCCAATTTTCAGAATCAACACCTCGGCGCACAGCACAACCCCTTCGTTCTACCCTCAGATAAGATTCTTTTCACCTACCACTTGACTTGCTATTTCGACCAAACCCTCCAAGCACTCCGTCATGTCGACATACAACGTACACAACTACTACACTGCACTCGCAGCTCCGTCCCCGGGACAGGTCACCGCTGGACCCTCCTACATCCCGACTGTGCTCGGTCTCGCTGTTCAGAATGCTACAGCAGATGAGAAGAATCAATTCCAGATTCTGCAACATCAGCATATACAACACTTGATACAAACTGGCAAAGTGGTCTACTATCTTCCTCGAGGAATGGGCATCAGAATGGGCCTGCTAGTTCTCCACGGCATTGCCGATAAACTCAGGTTGGTACTCTCTTTCATCTTGTCAACATCAACACCAAGACACTGACTGACATTCAATCTAGCCTACTTGTTGCTACAGACGTCTTTGTTCATTTCGATATAAACCAATTGGTGTATCGTATTGGCCAAGTGTCTGACCAACAAGACGCCAATGACACTGCTGGCTTGAGTATGGTATACTGCGCTCAATTCATTGCCCCAATTCCCATCTCTCATCCCGCAACAACTCAGACCGGGTCATCACCGCCAGCACATGCCGAGAAGATTCGAAAGCCAAGAAACAAATGGATCCTCTACCGTCAATCCAAGCACCGAGAGATTGTCGAGCAAAACCCTGGCATGCACACCTCCCAAATATGTAGGTGTACTTCTCTATCGCTTTAGATGCCGAGAGCTGACAATTTCTAGCTAAGATCATCGGCCAGATGTGGAGACTGGAGCTACCCAGCGTGATCTTTCACTTCGAGAGATTGGCGGAGGCAGAAAAGGCAGCTCATCTTCTAAAATACCCTGGCTACCGGGCACGAAATCGTCGTCCAGCGGAGATCAAGCGACGCAACAAACATTCCACCTCCATCGCCGTCAAGAAAGCTACTCGGGCCTCCAAGCAACAAACAGCAGCTCAGTTGAATAGCGCAATCAAACAGGGCTACAAAGAGTCTACTGCAAATGATCTGAACCTCTCCAGTTTCGAGACCGTGCAGTCAAACTCTGAGAAGATGTTGGTAGATTTCAACACGGAGTACGACAACACGCTCGCTGAGATGGACAAGGCTTATACAGCCATTGACGATTTTGTTGAGAAGCAGTGGACTGCATACCCTGAAGGGGCTGAATTCGCATTCAACTTCGATGATTACCTCAACTACGATTAACTTTCAAGCCTGAAAACATCAAGCCAAGCTGCCGCCGCCTTTGAATATCTGGTAGCACTTCATCAACGTCACGATTTCGTTACCTCATACTCCAACACCACCACCTGAAGCCACCCGCTCTAAGATCTCCCAACAAACCCCTCGACCGCAATGGCGTTTCCCCCAGAGGACCAGCGCCGCATGTGTCACTCGCTCGCTGAGACCAGCACAAATTTCCTTTACAACTTCACGTTTCTTTGCATGGGACGAAGAGATGACGGCAACCACAACGACTTCTCGGTCCTGTTACAGCCACTCCAAACATCTCTGCCTTTCTCGAACACGCTGCAGTTGGTTGCCTATGGCACGGCTCCCTCCTGCTCGGTTAATCGACGATACATCCCCTTTATTTTTCTTTTCGGCGCTGTCATGTGGGTTTTGCTTTTCTACGATACAATACCCGCTACATTGCACTGCAAATACTTACTTCTTTCTGCGCAATAGGTAAATACTACTCTTAATGGAATGGAGGGGTGGAAGGAGGACAGGAATTGGGGGAGGCTTTCTCTGGAACGGTTACTTAAAAAAAGTCGGTCATGTACCTTGGTCACTTCATCCACTCTTCTTTTCCTATGATCATCGCTCATCACGATGCATCTGATCTGATCTGGAGAGCGGACGGCGCCTTATACGTACATGACGACTTCATATGATTTCTTTTTACTTTTCTTTCAACTTGTACATACGGAATGCCTGGGCATGGAGGAGCAAGGAAGCTGGACTGACCCGTATACACTCACTAAATAAAATCTCTGCACACAACAAAAACCCCTTCCCACTTGACTTAAAATCCGCTTGCTACTTTCAACTTGCAAAAATGAATCCCGACATTCCCCAGCCCCTCCCCAACCTCCCTCTTTCCCAGCCCCTCTCAATCAATATCGATCTGTGCCCCTCCTCCCCCAACCTCCTCCCAGCCCCCTCTCAACTTCGATCTTTACCCCGCTCCAGTGAATGAATGCGCGCTCGAGGTGGGGTTGGATTTGGTTGCTATTGTTTCTGTCCCGTCCCGTCCCGTCCCAACCCACCGAACCCCCTTCTCGGTCGTAATTCACTTAAGCGATAATGCCATGCAGCCATAATTCCTTCGCTTGTGCAGCAGGTTAGTCAGCGCGACCTTGCAGCCAGAAATCATAGATCGGTAATAGAAGTTGGCCGGGGGATTGATAAGTGCACACCCACTCCGGAGGGCAGGAGGAGATTTAGGGGTGATGCGCTTTGTGTATTTCGTCTCCTGTGCTTACGTGATTTATATGGTCGATGCTAGTATAAGCACGGCCAGTCTCTTAAAGAAACAATTCTGATATCCTTCTTGGTTGAAAAGGGGAAGAACGGCAAAGGGGGCAGAATCAAGATGTCCAAACGGCATGTAACTCGACTCTATTTCTTGAGTTGTATGCTCTACAGTTGATAGATTATTGGATGCTTGTTTCGATCCTCCTCCGCATCTAGTATATAAGCCATCAGGGCGCAGTGATGCCCCTTACCTGGTGGGAGCTTCGAGGAGATGCAAGTTGCACCGTGCAACGGGAACGAGGTATGGATGTCGCAATGTTACTTCCATGCATTGGGTATCCTGAGCACTAGAGTATATATCTAGCCTTTAAGCATTCATGATTTTACGTCTCCCGAATTTAACGCCCGAGTCCGGAATATCTGTTGAGTCCCAAATGTAGGGGTATAGGAGGTTCGTCTTTGAGCAAGCTTCTGTTAGTAAGAGATCATCTTAACCATTGAAGTCTTACCCTTATAAGAAAGATGCCATCAAGAGGCCACCAACTTCCCGCAACCTGCTTCTTCAGCCCTAAATCCCATCCCTCATGAACCGTCTTTAGTCCAATCACTACTCCATATAAATGTCCCACAGCGCCACTGAGTATCTTTCTCCTTCTTCCCAGAAGGCCCCAACGGTCTTGGACACATGTAGAAAGACCTTCCACAGTTCACCCCCGCCTTTTTCGTAAGATAGCTGACGCAAGGCTCACCATGATCGCACTTTGGGACAACCCGCTTTGCCAGAAGCTTCGACCATGATTCTTTTGCGACAATCGGATCAATGACATCTTTCTGTTCAGCTAGCTCGACCTCCTTGCTAGGTGTAACGCTTTCTGAATTCTGAAGTGAAGGATCCTTCGACTCCACGGAAATTGACCCATGCGCGGGTGTGTCAAACGATGCTGTCTCACTCGTCATCTTGGAATCTTCAATCAACATCGAAGAAGTTTGGCTTTGTACTGGCTCGGCTGGTTGTGGGTTCTTGGGTCTGAAAAACCCCATAAGACTACTTTGTCCCTTCCCTGCTGGTGCTTTAGAGGTTGCCACAGTTTTTGAAGATGCCCCGGACTTCCCACGCTTCTGAGGTTTGGCAGTGCTACTGCTTGCTTCACTTGGTCGTTTATTGCTTGACGTAGAAGAGCTTGCAGCTGTTGATCTGGCAGGACTGGCTGTAAACGTCTTAGCAGGGCTTTTCACGGGCGTTGTCTTCCGTTGTGATAGTATAGAGTCTACGGGTGGAGGGGTTTTCGTGTCTCGGGTTCCGTTGGGAGGGAGGTTTTCTTTTCGAGGGAGTTCCTCCGTCACTGCCATCCCAGTCCTCTCCTCTCCTGATTCGGTGTTTGAGAAAGAACTCTCTTTTGTAGACAAGGAAGGCTTCTTCGTGAACATATCGCGGATGCTACGACGCCGATCGAATTCTGGGATCAGCTTCGCAGACATAGGCAAGAGATCCTTCGTAGACCATTCCCGCTCTTTGTTGCCTCGAAAGAACATGCCATAGCTCATGAGATCTCTGATGTCAACCTCAGCTCCTTCAATTTCCACCTTATCGTTGAAAACAGCGTAGACCGGGCAATGATCAGAACCCATCAACCCCTCTTGGATGTTGGACTCGCAGAACCAGTCCTTGAAATCCTTGCTGCAGAGAACATAATCGATTCGTGAACCAAAATTTCCGGGTCGAGCATTGATCTTCTGCTCCCAGCACGTGTACATGGCTTTGCGAGTGGGATGAAATGACCGGCAAATATCCCACATCACTGGCTCCTCTCTTCCTTCGTCCCTCTCACCAATGACTTTCCCTCCTACCAACAGCTGATTGAACATTCGTCTCGCAGGGCTCGAGAAATAATCTTCCATGGTGATTCCCTGCTTTTTCAGCTGTTCCTCAAGTTTAGCAGTATCCTGTTCGTTGCGAGAGATGTTGATATCCCCAGTCAAAAACACACGTTTGCCAGCTGCCACAAGATTCCGCACCCGAGCATCCAGAGCATTCAGAAAACCGATTCGGAAGTCATCACGGGCATCACTACTATTTGCTGGGCAGTAGGTACCAATGAGAACAAAAGCTGGGAACTCGAGAATCACGCAACGTCCTTCGGAGTCGAGCGTCGCAGGATCAACAGAGGCTTCCGAGAGCTGACTGCCGGTTGGATATCCACCAATCTGTTGGTCTTTGGGGAGGTCACGGAAGCTGGTCGTGGAGTTGGGAGGGGTGAGTATGCCAGTGATGCCTTCCTCGGCGCGAATAGGAGCGCAGACGGCATTTCGTGTGTAGATTGCAACCCCAGAGTATCCTAGTAACTGTTAGAAGGCGGCTTATTAATTTTCTATTTGCGCGTACCCTTCTTGTGTTTGGGAAGACTGAAGAACACATCCCAGCCAGGAACAAGAACCATATCATCCGTGAGATCTTTTCTCTGAATCTTCGTCTCTTGCATGACCACAATGTCTGCTTCGAGGATTTCGAACATAGCCTGAAGTTGATTTAGATTATGCTTCCAGAGTGCAATTTAGTCTCACATACGGCAAACGTCCTTTCTTGACGCCATGGCTGATACCCAAATGGATTCCTGGTTCACGTTGGCATAGAGCACTTGAAAGACTAGCAAGTGGCGATAAACATACCTAATTCCGTTCACTATCATTGATTAGCTTTGAATCACAACTCCAGCTACTCGGAAACTTACCATTCCACGTCGTGATTCGAAACCCCCGCCTTTGTTCCATGCTTGGCTGGTAGCCTTGCCCTACCTACTGTATGGACTTGCTGCTGTGAGAAGCCCGATCAGACTGCTCATCTCCACTCAAACCTCCCCAGAATACGCCGGAGAACGATTATAAAGGCTCAAAGCTTGACGCTACACCTTTCACCAATAAGCCGCGTCAAAGTTGTCGCGAAACTGTCTCGAGATCACAAGTCGGCCATCATGTCATAATCCAACCACGTGACCGGAATGTCTTGGCACCGAGCTTCCCCGAAACCCAGAACGTACGATATGCTTAAACCTCCTCCTAAACCACTCAATTGAACCACAACAACTAGCAATAATGTTTCCACAACGAACCATGCTACGCGCCATGCGCTCCCCAGCTCTCGGCCGCACAATCCAGCGCCGTCTCGCAAGCACAGAGTCCAAGTTCGCCGGTGCCGAGGACAATGCCTTCAACCGTGAGAGGCAGGCCGTGAAGGACCACGCTGCTGCTACCAGCGGTACGCTCCCCTCCCCTCCCGTTCACCTTTCTCTTCAAACCTGACGTGTGGCAGACCTCTGGCGCAAGCTTTCCATCTAGTAAGTTCCGACGAGGAATGGCGAGGGAGTCCGGGACGTGGGCAGAGGAGAGGGGTTAACATTGAGACCTTGTAGTGCCGTGATCCCATGCCTGTTGATCTCGGCCGCTAATGCGTACAACCTCTGGAATGAGCATTGGGCGCATTGGGAGCACATGCCGCCGCTCGAGGAGAGGCCTGAGTACCCGTACCAGAACCTCCGGACAAGGAACTTTTGCTGGGGGGATGGGGATAAGGTGAGTTTCTCGTGCCCTGTTGTGCATATAGATGAGGACATATGCTAATGATGTGCTATAGACCTTCTTGTGAGTATACTTCGACGCACTGGAGCGAATAGTGGCGTCTTGGTGCAGTGGGATGTTTCGTGAGCAATACTAACGATTAACAGCTGGAACGACAAAGTCAACCACCACAAGAAGGATTAAGAATGAGGATGGAGATGTGTGGCGGGAGATTGCGAGCGTAGATAGGAGGGCTTTGAAGGATGATGGGGGAAGTGCATAGACAGACTGTACATTTTTCATTGAGTCTCAAGCAATATCAGATGTTAAAACCAACATGAAGAACTTTGTGATACCGCATTAGTTCTCTCTGGAGTGTAAAATTCTGTATGGGAAATTCTGTATGGGATTAGGACATCTTTATTCCACGGAGTAGCGATACCGAAAGGAAAGGTCGTTGGGCCTGAACAAGGAGGATTTCACTGCCACCTACGAAAGCCGCATCTGGAGACAAAACAAAGTCGAGCAAACTTTCATAATCGTTACATAGCCATGGGTATCATATCTAAATCATATCTAAGCCTGAGCCAACGCCGCCTCCTTTTTCAAGTCCAAATACTTGCTGGCGTAATCATTAGCCAGCACCGGTTCCCCCACAACCTTCATAATCGTAGCCTTCTTCGCCATCATCTCACACTGCCCCTTGATGTCTTCCAACGCAGAATACTCATCGAAAGCCCTATCAATGAACTCCAAGCACCTAGTTAGATTCTCTTTCCGCTTCAAACTCCCAGCATCGGCTTTCCCAGCTAAGCCCATGTGTGCATCCACCAGGTAAGAATAGAGTTGGGCATTCATAGAGAAGGTTTCGCACTCGAGCGCTCGAGGTATGATGGCGACTAAGATTTGGGCCGCGGCTTGGAATTCAGAGAGCGAGTTGAGAATATTGGCTATGGCACCCATCGCAGCCCAAAGAAGTGGGATAAGTCTCGCTCGCCATGCTATACTTGCTGCCCGCACGGCCACCGAGAATCCCTTCTGTGGACGACCAGATTTATCCTGTAGGCCCGCTTTCAAAACTAAAAGCTTCACCCGCAAGGCAATGTCGTCCCCCTCTTCCTTCATCGCTGAGGCTAAATTTTCAATCTTGGCTAACGCGCGGCTGAAGTCGGTGCGTCTGATGAGATAGTCGATATGGAGTATGTTGATCTCGAACCCGAGATCTGGATCAGCGTCGACTCCACTGCTTTGCAGAAGTTGTGAAAGCAACTGATCTGCCCCATCAAGATTATTTCGATGGAGATCCCGCTTCAGACGTAGAATGCCACGGTATTTTAACCAGTATTGATTGGCTTTCCATGACCGTAAAGAGTTCTCATCCATGCTCTCCAGCCTCTTCATAGCTTCGTCGTATTGGCCTTTCTCAGCTAAGAATTGTGCAATCCGACAAGAGAACCTCAACGTGTCATCGAAAAGGGCATATCGTGCATGGCAGCCGAGGAAGACCTCGCAGTACTCCTTCGAAAGGTGGGACACGCCCAGGCGGCCCCATAACGAAGATGACATCGCCATCTGTGGTCCCATCATACTTTTCATGTTCCTCTCCACAATGAGCTGCGAACTCTTCACCATATTCTCGAAAGCAGTTGCAATGCTTTCGCCACTTGACATGCCTAGTTTTGCCTCACTTAATAATGATGAACTCCAGAGCGTCCACATCCCAGTCTCTTTGGCTTTGGTTCGGAGGAAGACGAGGCCTTCTCTTTCAACTCCGAGCATATTTGTAGACTCGGATCCCCGGATAAATTTGGGATGGGCTTTGCCAAAGTGGTATAGCCAGTTGAGTGCAAAGTTGAGGCAAGCCATGTCCTTATTCTCCCTCGCAGTTGAGACTGTCTCGAGCATTGCAGCAACAGCTTCTTCAAAACAACCGAAGTCTGCTTGCAGAACCGCAAGATTCATTAGGGCATACTGATAGAAGAGGCGGTCTCTGTTCTGCATAGTATAGTCAAAATATCGGTGCAGATTATCAAATGATGTAGGGTAGTCGCCAGCTCTCCAGGCATCAAGAAAGCTATATTCATGTCAGCCGGCGCTTTTGGTGATAAATAGTCATAATAGAACTTACTTTTGGTAATGAGATAAGCTTGGGACCGTCACGCCACCCTCGAGTATACCTTTGAACTTATCCCTGACTTCGTATGGTATCCTGTTGCCAAATTCTGGAGTCGTAAGTATTTGGCCTATAGCAGAGGTACGAGGGACCTACTCTGCATCTGCTCAACCTGAAACTCCAACAACTTTTCAACATCATCCGTACTGACAGCCCCATCATCTACTCCGTCCAAATCATTCCCATATGCCACAAGTTCCAGCATTTCCGTAGCCTCCGGTCCCCATTCTTCCTCCCCATCCTCCAACGCCCTATCCCCAGCCCATCTGCCCAGCGCGCCATTCCTCCTTATACAGTAAACCTTTGACTCCTGCCGCCATTTCGCGAACGAAATCCACAGTGCTAGCGCATCGCTGAAACGCAGACGATCGAATTCGACTTTCGCTCTGCGGATGAAGCCCCCAAACGGCGACGTCCGTGAGAGTAGTATCATGTCTTGAGAAGGCGGAGGGATCCCCATCTCGCCATCTTTCTTCATCTCCTCGGGGCTTTTAGCGAGCAGAAACGCCCTGTTCGCAAAGAACTCATGCAGAGCATTCAGACTATCAATCCCCCACAGCTTCTGGAGGAACTTGTCCCATAATGTTCGGCCTGGAAGACCAGCTGCTGATGAATGCGCTGCGAGTAGCGTTTCGAAGGCGTGGAGGTCGAGGAGGAATGGAAGGGATTCTAGGGAGCTAGAATTGGAACTTCTAGATTGCGATTTAATTGTGGAGGGTAGGAGTTGATTGAGTACGAAGGATAAGATGGGGATTGTGGATGTAACTGGGACGGCGGCTTCGGTGTAGAGCTCGATGAGAGCCAGCAAGCCGATTTTGGAGGGCGTTAAAAAGCGTGTCATGATGGCTGGTTGCTGGTTTGCTTTACAATGGGAAATGAGTTCTCCATGCTCGGAGTGGAACGTTCAATGAGGCCGTGATCTGATGTTAGAGGAATTCGAGGATGGCGCGTTCAAGCTCGTTGAAGCTGAGGTGGGGGAGACGCGACTTCTCGGCAAAAGCTGCCACTCAGTTGAGAAGCGGTTGTGGGGAAATCCCAGCAGTTAGGGATGGTAGGCTGTAGGGGCTAGATACTGTATATAATACAATAAAGTAAGCAAATGTTACTATTATCGTCGGTATGGCTATGATTGAATCCCTTTATATCTTGCCGGTAATATATATCAGGTCTGGTCAGAGCACTTGATTTGGTTGTCAAAGGCCTCGCGAGTGAAGCTTTTGCTTTTTAGTGATTAATCATGAGATAATCTTCGACTGAGCTTTGCATCTTTATATGCTTTTTCTTTCTTGCGTAACAGATCAAACTAATGCATATAGAAAATTCTTCCTTTTTGTGCGGATTTTGGTTGCAATATTTAGATTCCTGTCACAACCATTTCACCTTTTTGCGAAGACTGTATTTGTACTTTTTCCAATCCCGATTAATCATAACCATATGCCCGCAGCCCTTGAGTCCCTGGTGAGTTTTCCCGGCGTATTTGGGCCATTCAATGATCGTCAGAGCCATGAATAACACAAGCTGCGAATAACAATCACCCGCCCTACACGTCGTCGCAAAACGCGCAAAACTTCATAGCCAAAGACCGACAACATATATCCTTTTTAGCACTAACAACTGACCAACCCATCATCCACTGCCGAAATCAAAATGTGCCAGGAAACCATCAAAACATACGCCACCTGCCAGTGCTGCTTCCGGAAGATTGAAGTGTGCAGACAGCACATAGACCACGCGAGAAAGCAGCTTGGTCGTATACCGTGTCCAAAGCTCGAGTCGAGGAGGATAATAGTTCTATATGGAGGTTGTGAGCCTAATATCTGTCATGGGAGAAACGAGACTTACTGGGTTTTTGAGCTGGAGGGACTCATAGCCGCAGAAGGACGGAAACACACCTGAATAGAGGACTGAGATTTCGGGAAAGTTGCTTCCTACTTCCAGTCTTGCAGAGGGCATATTTTAACGCAATTTTAGAGCAATCCTGACAAATTATCTTCGTTCAAGTGACTAACAAACCGAACCTTCCCCGCTAGGTTCTGTAGCCGTCAGTTTGTATTTGACCTCAAAAACCAATATACCGCGATGTAACTTAGAGCGCTCCGAGTAGCTGGTGGTTTGCCGGTGGCTTTGGTGTTCAAAAATTGCATCAGGAGAACGGGTTGGGGATCTTAAACGCCAATTGCTGGTGTGTCGCCTCCTGCCTCTTTCATCATATCCAGAGCGACGATGTATTTGATCGAAAGGACTTCGAGAGCTACTAGGAGACTTGTCGAAGTAACGTACTCGTCGAGAGTCTTTGAGAGACGAACAGCTGGAACGTCTCCGGCTGGATTGGCTTCTGTAGCTCTGACTAGGAGAGCAATCCTGATAAGGAGTGTATGCTTTTCGGGAATACAAAACATTTTCGTGTCCTCGGGTTGAATGATGATGGCTAGAGCTAATTCGCTGTTGTGGAGGAAATCTGCATTCTGGTGGCCATCTCTTAAAAAGTGATTTATCCACGGCTAATCCCCTCGCCGTCTCCCAAGCGGCATGCTCCATTGGAAGCCATGTGTCCCTGGCTGCCATTACCGCGTAAACGACACCGCCCTCATCTAGTAGCTCTTGCTAAGAAGTATTAGAATTGAAAGCCATTTTCCAAAACTGCTTACCTGTTTTGAGAACATATTGAGCGCGTTCTGGGTCTGTGTGTAAAACGTCGCCGGTCAGGGGGGGAATGCGTCTAGAGATACTCCGTGGGATGAAGGGCGAGGTCTCTGAAAGAAACAATGATATAATATTATCCTGTTCTTCAGCTACCAAATGTTGAAAAAGTTAAGTCGGGTATGCACGAGAGCTAAAGGGAAAGAGAAGAGGGTAATGTCTACCACCTCTACCCAAAACGGAAAGAGGTAAGAGCGTGCTTGCCTTGCCACGGTGTCTCATCATTAGCCCCAAGAGAATTATCGATTGTGTTGTATGCATAAACTGCCATGGGTTTAGTTTCCGTGCTATTCCAAGAACGGGGTTTGTTCCATACCTTTGACGCCTCCTGTCTGTGATCTTCTCCGCTAACGTCCTTTCTCCTATTTGCCCATGATACTCAGGCCAGTGCGGAATGCAAGTAACCCGGTACAAGTCAGATGTTTGTACATTTATATTGACATTGTTTACAGTTACGACTGCTTCTTTTCGTTCCACTTTATCTTCGCCCCATGCTTATTCTTTAACTTGCCCTCCTCCAATCGGTCGTCTTCCTTAAAGAGCTCCTCCTCCGCCTTATTCGTCCCCCATATTCTCTCAATGCTCAAATCATAATTCCCTGGTATCCTATCAATGAGACCAATGCCTACGGTCCGGATCTTCTGCTTCAACATCTCCTTCTGCGGCTCCACCACAACGCCATGATTCGTCCGTACAAAGTCGCTCCATTGGATTAATACCGTCTCCCATTCTCCTGGTCGCCGTGCGTATAATCTGTGTTGGTGGATGTCTGTAGGTACTATACTCTCGGTTTGGAGGTTAACGAAATATTTCCGGCCGTCGCTCTTGATTCTTAATGCCAGGAAGGCGTAGGCGTCCATGTCCCATAATGATTTCCCAAATACTGTGAAAGGACGATCGTATGTGCGCCAAGCTGCAAAACCCGATCGTTGTACTTCTGGTCTGTTGACAGGAAGCTCGATCGATATTTTGCCGTGGAACCTGGCGTGGCCGTTCTTATTTTCGGAAGGTGGTGGATTGGGATCTGTGGAGGGCGGGATGAAGTCTAGATTGGATGTAGAGAAGCCGCCAATATCTTTGTCGGACATGACTTTACAGCTTTTGATTTCTTCGGCATTGTGGAAGTCTTTGAGGGGAAAGGGTCTCGTTGCGCGGGATACGCCTTCTGCTCTTAATGCTATGGAGCTTGGTCAGTATTTCTTGGTGAAAGATTTGGGGGACATTTAATAATACCGAACAAAGATAATCTTTTGAACTCGTCCAGACTTCGGCCTACGAAGCCTCGATTTAATATAGGTGTAACCCTCATTGTTGTTGTTTGGTTTAGAAAATTTGATATGAGGTGTAATCCATATCTAGTAAAGGGTGGAGTGAGCTGAGTATCCGAAGCTTGGATCAAGTAGAGGTCCGAGCGTATTTAACGACATCGGATGAGAGTGATACTAAAGCTTGAATAGAAATATTACAATGCCAGCGCATAATTGACCAGAGGGATTGTTTGTTTCTATGTTGCTACAATAACTACCCGTTCATCTCGTGATTGTTCTTCCAGTACTTCAGCGTACTTTTCTGTATATCATTGTCCACCGGCCAGAAATCAAGCTCTCTTTGAAGTCTTTACTCTGAGTACAGAAACACTCTCTTGACCGGTCGACTAGGTGACCAGGTTAAAGTGGTTCATTCGGTGAAATCTTCAGGTAAAGTGGCTTGGATCTATAGAATGTCCGAGACGACTTGTTCATTGCTACTTCAATTTGTAAAGCAGCCCCTTGGGAAGGAAGTGGGCGTGTGGCAAGACGTTCACTTCCCAATAACTTACATTAGAAGAGGTATTGATGAACTACAAGGGGCGTTTCTTTCTTCGAAGTTCCCCTATCCACCATCTACATCTTATACCGTTGAACCAGCTGTAGTCGCGCCTATGCAGTCTTCCGGTATCTCCCTGTCCGCCTTCGTTTGTGCATGTGCCACCTTTCCCCGCTTGAGGCTGCTTGGGAATTTGGACTTGGTGTGCTCTATTGCTGAATTCCCTTATGCCGGGGCTCGCCCGATTTCTCACTGAATCGTTATGGAAGTTGACGGGGAAGACTGCCTGCTTTTTTTTTTGGATGACTGTTGATTTGCAAATCCTGTTCTATCTAGGCTTATCGTGTTGTCACCGCCTTTGGAGTTCTGCCAGAAATCGAATATTCTGCCACATAAACATCTCCTTAGCCCCCTCGCACACATTTTTCACATCATACCGCTGACCGAAAGCGGAACGTAATTTTTGCGCTCTTGTTTATCTAGGCAGAAAAAAAGACAACACCTTCTTAGCCACTTTTCTTGACCACTTCACCTCTCGTCGTCGACATCAAAATAGGTGCGCAGATCAATTACACAGAACATACGCCCGACCAATGGCGACTTCGCATGAGCGATTGGTGTTTTCGGTGCGTATCCATTTTTGATATATCAATGTTGATAGCTAATGCCATCTGTACAGCCCTTTCAATCCAGGCTGCGTGTAACTTCCTCGGTGGCACTCTTCCTTTCGGGTCTTTACAGCGTGTTCAGCTGGTGATGAATCGATCTATCAATCGATCGATAAGCGCAATAATATAATCGCAGACGTCAATTTTCGAAAAAGGGAGAAACTTCTCGTCAGGTATAATGAAAATGTGGTCGCCCGACAATAGCAGCAGTTGACAATACGAATGTCAACAAATCGCCCACAACATTTCTGCAGCTCAGCAGATTTTCGCACTGGCATCAAGCTGAAACTACGCAACAAGACATACTTGGACTCTGGGCGAGTCCCTAGCCAGGAAACAGTATTCCTGCCATTTCCAACATCTATTACAGAGTGTTTCTTTAGCATAGTTTTGCTCGTTTTGTGGGACATTGAGCACTGCCTAGGTAGTTTTGATTTCCATTACAGCAATTTGGGTTTTCAGCACTACTATTCCTTCCCAACTTTACTTGACACAAAAGGAGAAGTTCTCCTGGATTTCTCTCTCGAGATATGCCCTCACAATCTCTGTTGCATTGTTCTGTCATTACATACATCATTGCCTTTTGTCTACATCTTGTAGCAAGAATAGCCAAGTCATAAATGAGCCTCAGCATACAGCCCGCTCCCTCCCCAATTTCTACTAGTACACGAGTAATGGCTAGAATCAGCATCAGCAAAATAGAATGCAGCTTTTAACACCAAGTTTTCGTTCAAAAGGCTCTGGTCTGGTAAAACAGGGGCGCTACTAGGCGAGCCCCCTTCCATCACCGAGCCAGCCCTTCCGGTATAGGGATAGTACCCCAATACGTCGGATTCGGGCACGCTTCATTGTGTTGTAGTTGAAGTAATACGCATCCAAGCAAGTGCAAGGCAACTAAAGAACAATTTCAATTGTGCCCATTTGACATTACTTTTTGTGCTGTTGGCCAACGGTTCCTGCATAAGACGTAATGCTCCAAATAAGAGGAGAAACGGCCAAGGCATTGAATGCAAAACCTCAGCACTTGCAGAATGTCTCTCAATGCGTCTGCGACACGCTTACCACATGACGTGCCGAGACCGGAACAGTAAATATCCCAGCCCCTCCCGGATTGAAGCAATTCGGACCGAACCAAGTCCGAAGGATGTCTCTCTCGTTGGCTGTCTTGGCGATGCCAATAGGAGTGCGTGTCTTGGTGTATCCTTCTCCTCCTTTGGAGACTTTGTCCATTTGTCGTACTATATCATCCCCATGTCGGTGCGCATGGTCACTGACTGCATTCACGATAGCTTCAAGACGGTATTACTTTCATGCAATTCTGCTGCCGTACTTGCCCTCAGAACAAAGTGGTGGCTTCGCACGCAGACGTAGTTGGTAAACAAGTACAACCTCCCCTCAGCTCGCCGTGTTTTTCTAGCGTGACAATGTTAGAATACAAACAACTATGTGCTGCTTTCTCTGACGCATGTATGAGCATGGGCAATGGCTAAAACTCCTCGAAGTACTAGCTTTACTCATCGTTAGAGAGTGTCAATGTCAGGCTACACTGAATCTGAATATTATTTGGCTCGAAGTTGCAATAACCCGTACAAGTGCTGCCACCTCCAGTGCTTCGAGTGCTTCGAGTGCTTCAAGTGCTTCAAGTATCTTTCTGTACCACCTACCTACCTATACTGATGTATATAATTACAACTGCATATGGTAATGATGATGCTTGAAGACCCATCTCGTGCCGTGGCCCCCCCCACTTGATCCAGGCCACATTCCGCACTCTGCCCGATGCCCAAGATAGCGCTGGACCAATAATCCCATCTCTTGATCGTTACCCACCTGGGCAATATCTGATTGACTGGAAACGCCACAAGAGCTGCTTCATCCCGGCTATTCATAGGTACCTACCTAAGAACCTACCTAGGAACAAGGCGAGAAGGCAACAAGGCGAGGCATTCGGCTCAACTCGACCCCACAAACCTTCCGCGACTCTCTTTAGCGTCAACGCGGCCCCCCCCTCTCCCGCCGCATCTACCTGGGTACACATATAAGCTACCCCGCTGTCCGTCCCTTATGGTTCTTCCTTTGAATCTTTTTTCAACATCGCCAACCTTCTCCCAGCTCTTCGCGTCAGCCAACTCCAACCACACCACAATCCCTTCCTCTCCCTCATCACAGCTCCTTCTCACATCTACGCTCGTTCAAGCATCCAAACATTCAAGCATCAAGCAACATGTCTTGCACCGACGGAAGCTTTAGCGCCGCCAGCGATACTGGTGACGATTCGCAGAGCCTTATGTCTGGCATCAGCACCGGTACGTTCTTGACATTCCTCTTACTCTACATCTCCTTCTCCTTCTCCTCCTCCCCCCCTTCTCCTCCCCCTTCTCCTCCTCCCTCTGCTCCCCTCCTGCCATACCAGCATATCCATCATGAGCGATTTCCCTTCTCTCGGCGGCGACATCGCTTCAGTCCAGTCAGCTCGAGCCCAGCCCATCTTCATTGCCCCTTTTGGTAACCAATGCGCCTCTATGCGTTCCCTCATCCGAGCATGCAACTCCTACACCCTACTCTTTCATCTTACAAAACACCACATACGCTTCGTCAAGCATCAACCATATACACACTCTTTCCAGCCCCTCCCGTCAAGGATCAACCCCAGTTCCAAGGTCATATCACAGAATTTACCATTTCCATTGGTCTTTCTGGTATGTCAAGCCCATTCTTCATCTTTTCCACTGTCAACTTCAATTTCAAGGCCCCATTTCAAATCTCAAATATTGCACGTCCTCTGAGAACTCTTTATATTACATGCCCCAAACTGTGGCTGGAAGCTGTTCCTTCATTCACGTCTTTTATTTCCGACCACCTTCCACGATTTCGTTCTGCCTCCTCCCCTTCTTTCTACTCCTTTCCGAAAATCAAAGTTTTGTGGTGGGGGCGCAATCACACACTTTCGCCTAGTTATCGCGACTTGAGACGGCTTTATCTCACTTCTACTCCACATCAATTCAATTCACTTCACATCACATCACTTCACACTTCAACCTCTCATTCAAGACATCGTCTTCATCGCACTGACAATCTATGTAGGAGGTGTTCCTATTGCCAACCTTGCCAACCTCACCATTAGCGATGAGCAAGCTGTCGATGTCAAGAGCGAGGCATCCGGCACCTACTCCATTGATACCACCAAGGACAATGATAGCAAGGGCTTTTCCCCAAGCAAGGAGGCGTAAGTCAAAATGTCTCACCATGAATGATTCCTTCTCACACGTCAACAGGTACCGTCCACCATTCATCATCAAGGGCTCCCAGGCCGAAGCCGATGATATTTTCCGTTCCTCTCCCCATCACTCGAGCTCGAACCAGTCCAACCAGCGCACTCCTACTGGGCCTAAGGCTGGTCGCGGTCGCATGAATGGGAATTGGCGCTCTCCATCCATGTCTGATGGTTCCGATGGTATATCTTCCCCATCCCATGAGAAGGTTCAGCGTGATGCCACCAAGCGCAACGGCATTCGAACCCCCGGACAGAGCCCTCACAACCATGATGGCTACGAAATCATTACCGACAATGATGCCCAGGCTAGATTTCCTCCTTCTTGCTGCGTCTTCGTCGCCAAGTAAGTCAAGGTTCTCCAAGTTTCATACTCCGAGCTGACATCTTCAAGTCTTCTTCAATCCGAGAATGAAGAGGCTCTTCAGGCGGCAGTCACCAAGGTCTTCAGCGAGTACGGCGTCGTCTTTGTCAAGATCCGTCGCGATACTAAGCAGATGCCGTTCGCTTTCTGTCAATACACCGTAAGTTCATTGTGCTCCCTTTTCAAACCCCCAATCTGACCACATTCAGAGCCTTCTCCACGCCGAGCGCGCCATCCGTGAGGGCAGAGGACGCTTGATCAACGGTCGCCCATGCCGCACCGAAAAGGCCAAGGCCCATCGTGAGTTGTCTTCAATTTTCAGTCCGCAGGTCACCATTACTGATATTATACGAGGCCTTTTCTTCGTCGAACGCAAGTACGGCCCCATCGTTACCCCAGAAGAAGTCAGAAAGATGATGTTCCGTTATGGGACAATCACTTCTTGTTATACGGCTTCGAACGTTGAGCGTGCCGCACTTAATCTGAACGAAGGCGTCATAATTGAATTCGAGATGTATGATGAGGGTCAGGATGCTTTCAATGTAAGTAGTTATATTTCCTTGCACCTTGTGAGACTTTTTGGCGCTGACTTCCATAGGCATATCGGGCCAACGATGTATTCAAAATGTCGCCAATCAACGGAATGGTCACTCCACCTCGTTCGGACCCAGCCAACAGAGCTTACCTCGACCGTTATCATGCTGATAGGTCTTCAATTTTCGTGGGCACGCTTCCGTCTAGTGTCACCGAAGATCAGCTCCGAGAGATCTTTGAGTCATTTGGCCCCATTGTCGAGATCCTCATCAAGATCACCCCATCAAGATATGACCCTGATGAAAGCATCTGCTTTGCTTTCATCGAGTTCCGTTCTTGGGATTCAGTCACCAGAATCTTGGACAGCAAGGTAAGCTCACCTGAAATGTCCCTTGTCGACGAGAGATTCTTACATGTTCACAGCACAACTTCACAATCAATGGTAAGCCAATCCGTGTCTCACAGAAGGGTGTCATTCCTGCTCGCCGCAGCCGTGTCCAGGACGATTCTCCAGCCCGCCTTCGTGCCGAGCCTCCCGTCTCTCCCATGTCAGTCTCTTCAATGGCTCCTCAGTCGCCTTCTCAATACGGTTTCTACGGCTCCAGCCCAATGAGTTACCAATCTGGCACAGCTCTCTACACCGATGGTAACGGCCAATACTACTATGCTGCCGCCAGCCCGTACACCTCCCCATCTTATTACAGCCCGTCCTACGCTGCCGCCAGCCCTGCTCAGCAGGCTTACTGGCCACAGGCTCAACCATTCTACTGGGGAGGGTATCCAGCTCCATCGTACGGCTCATACACTCCAGCTAGCCATCCGCAGCCGGTTTCTTCGCCACCATCGAGCTACCCAGCGTCGTATTCGCCATCGGCAAGCGCGGCTGGCCAAGTTGATCGATCCGCCACTCCAACTCCTGCTGGACACCCCGAGTCCGCTCATGAGTCTCAGTGAGCTTCTCAACTTCGACGCATCTCACAACTTTGCTCTTAATAACGCGTTCATGGCATTGATCTTTCTTTTTCAAGTAATGTTTGTCACAGAAGATACCCTCATTGTCACATTTCACTGTTGATACGTTGCACACTTCATGTAATCGACACTAGAGTTTCGGAGTAAGGATACGGATGTTCCACAAAAGTTTGCACATGCATGTAGCTTCATGTTTTCCTTTAAGCATGTCACGGCCTGTTAATGATTGCCTTCCTCGTCTGGCACCTCCAAAAAATACTCACCCATACTTCCTCGGCCTTCTTGCTCCGGTTGGACAAGAGTGTCATAGGATAGGGTCTCAGATACAAATTTGCTCAGATATGGGAAAGGGATGTACGATAAAATAGCTACTGAGAATCTGAACATGAGTTCAACAAAACGTGCCTTCTATTGTGACTTGATGAAACCTCTCAAATCCGACTTCGCCGCCACGTTCAGTGGAATGAGATTTATAATCTACCTGCCTAGCTGAGCTCTTCATGGGCTGGTTCAATATCTTGGGGCTAATTATCGCGCAGATCCAATCCATATGCCAGTCTCACCATATTTCTCCAACTTCCACCTCCCTTCCCCCCTCAAACCGCCAAGTCGTCTTCGCCGTAGTCGGGAGTTTCCATTCCCCATTGACAGGCGCCACACCATACTGCAGCACCATCATCGCTGCAACAACCAAGACCTCTACAGTAGCAAAGTGCCTCCCAGGACAGGAATTCGCACCCCCTTCCCAAGGACGAAAAGCCGCGCGAGAAACTTTGACTCGGATTTGCCGCTCTGCTTCAAGAAGCGGGTTGGGTCAAAGTCATGCACACAGTCTCCCCACAGGGCAGCATGGGAATGAAGAAGCATCGTGGACATCAACACCACGTTGCCTTTCTTGAGCATGTAGCGATTGGCGACCACCGAGTCGTCGAGGACCTCCCGGACGGAAATGATGTTTGACTCCATATGTAGTGTTTTTTGGAAACGGGCATGGAGCAGCGGCGAGAAGGTCTGCAGATACATGGGATGTCTAGAGAGCGGATCTTGGACGCGCCTATGTTGGACCTTTTCTCTACACCCACGAGCGGCAGTAGCTCAGCACGCAGGGCTTGAAGTACAGAGGGATACGAGTAGAGGTAGAAGAGCAGCCAGAAAACCGTTGGTGCCGTGTTGATCAGCATGCCAACCAGGAGCCCGACGTACACAGTTGAGGAAGCCTAAAACTTCAAGGACACGGTAGCAGATATCGTCCTGTGTTTATCGTGTCGTACAGACCTGCAGCATAGCTATATAGGTATGCAGGTGTAAGATTACTGAAAAGTATAAGCAATTCTTTGGCCTCTCATCTCGCTCGAATCGAAGTTCATGCCAGCTACCTTTCTTTTAGACTTTGCTTCCACAAGTTTCCCTGTGCGTTTTATAGCATTTCTCCCAGGCCTTTACCTCCCTCGTAGGATGCAGACATCCCGTAGTTTTGACCAAAAACAGTACTTCGTTTCTAGCAAGATATATGGAGGTTCCGGCGAAAGCTCCAACTGGGTATTTGGGATACACTGTAAATTTTTACAGGGGTCACCTCTCGCTAATCTGGGCTTTGAAGCCCCTGAGCCAAGTTTGCTAGGCCACCTTAGTATGCGGTATCTAGCGAGCCACCCCACCTCTACAGTACATGAGTAGTAAGGTACCTAGGTAGCTACTGAAAAGAGTACGGATTTGAAAATTAAAAACAAAAATGCACAATTGGCGTATAATTGAAGCTGTCCGACCATAACAGAATTAATAGAGGTTCAAAGAAGAATTAAATAATAATCCGAAGGCTTGAAATTAGTGATGATCCCTGTGCAGTAGAAAACTCTTACCCCTCCCCTCCCCCCTCCAATGCGTCGCTGCAGCTGCCCGTGTCCGTTCCCGCAACCCCCCAATTCTTCGGCCATTCGGTGCTAAGACTACAGTGGGAATAGTGCTACCGATGTACATAATCGGGCCTGTCATTCTCTGTCGGTGCCCAATCATATTGCTTCCTTGTGACCTGAACTGCACCCGCTGTCTTAGCTCCTCTTGTCATTCCTGTTGATGTGGGAGCTTCTTTTTTCTTGAAATTTGATCCAACCTTACGAAGAAAAACGCCTGATCTTCTGCTCCCCTCCTCAAGTAAGCCTGAACAGTCATTCCGCGCAAGAATCGCGGTCAAGCTATCAAAAGCTCTCTCTACATTACAATTCAAGATGGGTCAACCATCCCACCCAGCTAGCAATGCCATCATCTACCTCTCATACGGAGCTTTCCTGTACGTCGAGAAAACAATCCTACCCATCTTGCTCTACAGTGTCGTGGCTGATCTTCTCCCAGAGTCTTCGGATGCTGCATCGCATGGCGACTTCGACACCAAACAAAGGTAGATTTCATAAATAACCGATCCTCTTATCATATCCGTACTACAGTACCGGAGCATTGAAACTGATTGTGGCAAAAGGGCGAATACCTCTCGAGTAACAGAACGCAGACGGGTCAGGGTTTCTTCCCGCGTTGTTTATTCACCATCGAGCTCATTGGCATCTCCCGGCCAAGAACTCCAGAATAACATCGCAACCTCCTTAAAATAAATATTCGCTAACGAAAGACAGCGTTCCCTCTGGCTTTGAACTTCATTGCTTCTGGTTAGTACATAATGACAGCGTGCCTAAAATCAAGCAAATGCGGCAGCATGTATATTCGCCAACCTAGTAGCGCAAAGCACCTGGATGAGAGTCCTGGAGAGAAAAATGACTTGTGAAGAGGTTCGTATTCAAACACAACGCCAGCTCTTCTTCGGAAATCTTCGACGTTGTTGCTTTTGTTTGGTTACATTAGCAGTGATGGAGAAGAGGACCGAGAAAGACTGGCGCGGCTTCACTACGGGTGCGAAGTCTATGCAGTTGTCAAGGAGCCACCTTCACCTTCCCTAAAAGAGCTCCTTGACCCTGTTGAGACGGAGCTGAGATCATACCGTTTTATTTATACCCGATCAAGATCATGCTTGCGTGGGAAAGTGTTTGCCGCTTTGAAGATTCCCCTTTCCTTCCCCTCAGACATGATGCTAACCTTAGCCATCCATTACAGCTCTCGGATCAGGAATTCTCTTCTCCTATCCTCAGCTTGCAACGATCACTGGTGTTCAGGGTGTAGTTGTCTATGCTATAACTGTAAGCAACTCTTTCACTATCATCGACTGTCAATGTCCCACCCCCTCTGACGTGTTATAATCGCCCGCTTTTTCTGTCCATCCCAAGCCCCCATGCATCTCATCTTTGGAAGTTTCTTTCTACTAGACTGCCGAGGCCTTTGCGTTGCGGATGAAGTAATTTGGTTCATCATTTGGACACAACCGGGTGCATATATATTGAATTTTTAAATGTCTCGAGAGCTCTAATAATCAATATCCCGAATCTCAATTCGTCTCCATCAAGCAATGCTGACTATGACAACTTGCAGTCTGCAGCACCTCTCATGATATTTGCCTACCTAGGACCAATTATCCGATCAAAATGCCCTGAAGGTTTCGTTCTCACAGAGTGGACTAGGCAGCGTTATGGCTTGGTTGCTTCTTTGTATATCAGCTTCTTGACACTAGCCACCATGTTCTTGTACATGGTCGCTGAGCTCTCAGCTCTGCAGCAGATTATGAATGCTTTGACTGGGATGGATGGTCTTCCAATGGTCATCGTTGAGTGTGCTGTCACCACTATATACACATGTGAGAAAGTCCCAGATGCATTTGCGATTCAGGAGCTAATAATTTGCAAGCACTGGGAGGATTCAAGATCTCCTTTATCACGGATAACATTCAAGGCGCCATGGTTATTGCATTGAGTAAGTTCCCAAGGAGTCATCGTTTATCTTTTAACTAACAAGGCTTTAAGTAATCATCGCTACGATCACCATTGGAGTAGAGACCAAGATTGACAAAAGTCTGATCGATTCCTCCGGCCTCACTAAGCCCAGTCTACTCGGCTGGCAGCTTCTCTACATCCTTCCCGTAGCCGTCCTAACCAACGACTTCTTCCTCTCCAACTTCTGGATCAGAACTTTCGCCTCAAAAACTGATAAAGACCTCTGGATTGGTGTCTCCATTGCGGCTGTTGCAACACTCATTATTCTAACCCTCGTCGGTGCCACCGGTCTGATTGCAACCTGGACTGGCGCTTTCGACCCCAACAACCCCGACCAAGACGGCAGCATCGCCTTCTTCTACCTCCTCGAGCAGCTCCCAGCATGGACTGTAGGCATTGTTCTCGTGATGGTCGTCTCCCTCAGCACCGCTGCCTTTGACAGCTTCCAATCGGCCATGGTCTCCACCGCATCGAACGACCTGTTCCGCAACAAGCTCAACATCTGGTGGATCCGCGGCGCCGTCGTAGCAATCATCTTCCCCGTCGTAGTTCTCGCCCTCAAAGCTCCAAACATCCTACAAATCTACCTGATCTCCGATCTCTTCTCTTCATCCTCCATCCCGGTCCTCGTTCTCGGACTCAGCGACAAATTCTACTGGTGGCGCGGATTCGAGGTTGTAGTCGGTGGGCTGGGCGGTATTCTTACCGTCTTCATCTTCGGCACAATCTACTTTGGCAATGCTCAAGACGGTGCAAATCTCATTCTTCTCGAAGGCGGGCTGTACGCCAATGACTGGAGTGTGTTCGGCGCGTTTGTCGCTGCGCCAGTTGGTGGGCTCCTTTGGGGTCTCGGAGCACTGTGTGTTCGGCTTACGTTCCAGTTCGTGGCGGCCAAGGTCAGAGGGCATAGGTTTGATGCGTTGGATCGTCCAGCGTATCTTGATAGGAGGGTTGAGGGAGCACCGGAGTATGCTGATAGTGGCGAGATTCACAGTGACGCTAGGGAGGGGCTTGTCACGGTCGATCATAAGGGCAAGTTCTTTTGAGGAATTGCTCTGTAGTAAAAGGGATGGCTTGGTGGAGGAGCCGAACTTTTGTATGGGGTAGCTTTGGTGAAGGAAGGGGTTGTTATTCATGGTTGTCGTAAGTTCTAAGGAACGGTCGTAATTTGGGGCATCGATTGCGTTGCTTTATATACTTTTCATATCCAGATAATAGGTTGCCTTTTATTGATACACACTTATCTGCCGCGCAAAAGCCTCTTCTCTTATATGTGAACTGAATCCCTAAACATTCAAGGCCCTTTGAAACTTAAGCCTCGTTCTTGAGTTCATATTTTCTCAACTTCCAAAGAAGTTGTCTGTTTAAACACAGTGCTAACTGTTAGATTTCTTGTTGTCAAAACCTCGATTGAACCAGCTGACAAAATACCGTTTGTTTCTTGGACACGAAGCCAAATTCATACGCACAGATTCCCGGTGCACTTATTAGTCTTTTCAGATTGTCGAACTCGCTATAGGCTTAGCACATTCTGACGCTTCAGGTAATCATTACCAGTCTAAACCCAACGATGGAAGTAGAGTCGTTTATACATTGTCTTCTATCATCTATAGCAATCTCATACATGTAATCTACAATGCTTTCCCATTTTAATCCATGCATCTATATATACAACTCCTCCAACCTTCTGACATATTCCCCTCGCCTATATCGCCTTGTCCTTTAGCCACTGTTCCACATCCTCTATGCCCGTCTCTTGCGTTGTCCCCCAAACCATCCACTCCTCTTCCTTCCACCCTACAACCCTCTTCTGAATAACCACATACTCATCCACACTCTTCACCTTCCCACTCCCCTCCACCATCTTATCCCCCCTCCACCGAGTCAACCTCTGATCACTCCGAATCCGCACCACAGACTGCCTCGCCCCCGCGCCCTCAATAGGGAACCTTGACACGCGATCACTCATCAGCTTCGCCGTCTTATTATACCTCACCAGCTCCCACTGAACCGTCTCCCCCCGCCCCCTATTTGCAATCCGCGCGCGGAGCGTTTCGTACAGTCCGTCGGTACAGGTTTTGCGCAGGGTGGCCAGGTCCCCTTCGGCAAAGGACGAGTACATCTGTTTGTGCAGTGCCAGAGCCGTAGGCGCGAGTTTGCTCCGCTTGATCTTGAATGAGCGGTTGAACCACCCGGACTCGGGGCCCGCATATTTAAATACGATTAAGCTGAACCAGTCGCGGAAGTAGAGACGAAAGCCGCGCCATCGGAGTTTTATATGCTGTCTTGGTTCTCTGAAGATCGAGGGACGGTTGGAGAACTTGGGGAGGATGAATGTTGCTGTTGCGGGCATGTTGGTTAGAGGCGGTTGGTAAGAAGGGGGAAGGGGATGGATCAGTACCAGGGAATAGACCGACGTCTAGAGGGACCTCTGATTGTTCTTTAGTTACCACTTTCATGCTGCGATCTGCCTTTTGTCTTGGCTTCAGCATTTGTGCTTCCATGGCGCATAGTAATGGAGATTGAGAGAAGCATCTTCGTGGTAAGGGCGAGGATGAAAAGGCGCCCAATGCTGAGCAGAGGGGTCGGCGTAGAAGGTGTGCCATGGGGAGATGCTGTGATGGACGAAGAGGCGTTACATTACCGGGGAACTTTTTTTTGAAGCTGTTCGGGTAAACTCTGGACTAGGATCTTTGGGACGTTGAGAGTTCAACAGGAGATGAAGAGATATCCATGGTGATAATTGGCATAAATGAACTTTTGAATGGAAGAATAAGATCTCAAACTCTACCTTTTATTAGACAGAAAAGCTTTTGAATCGAATATCGAGGTCAATTGCTAATTAGAAGAAGAAATGTCCTTGCTGTCATTCAAAGCCACGCAGAATCCGGGGTAAATTAGCGCTTCGAGTACGAGTACAGTTCAGTATCAAACCAACCACACCTACCAGAAACAAGCCCACGATTTCCATACCACCCTTCCTCTCCCCTTCCCTCCCCTCCTCACCCACCCCCCAAAAACCTCAAAAGGGATTCCCCCCAACTGCAATGCGGCAGCACATGCCCTAACGACCCCGAACCCTGGCTTCCCAGCGCCACAGCCACGTCCCTCGACCACGAGCACCACCATCACCATCACCACCGAGCTACACGCGCTCCTTCCCCCCGAACCTGCACCCCGCCG
>QGMG01000490.1:0-26563 GCA_007825325.1 Lachnellula cervina | reverse complement strand
CTTCCATCATCCTCTTCCAACCTCCCCAAAACGCCCAGACACTCTACTCCACACGTAAAACGCCACAAAGCCAACAACAATGGCGCGCGACTGTAAGCTCATGCCCACGTCTTCTATTCCATTCTCCACAATACTGATATAATACGTGCAAATAACAGCGACGGAAGCCACCAAAGCAGCGCTTTATTCACCGGAGCTGTCTAGAGATAACGATAATTCGTTCCCGTTTGATCACCTTGACGCCAGTCTTGCGGGCCAGAAGAAGATGGCTGAGGAGTGGAAGAGTGTGCTTGCGCCGAGGAAGGAGAAGAAGAGGAAGTCGATTGCGGTTGAGGTTGGGGTTGGTGATGAGGGTGGTGGTGCAAAAGTGGATGGTGAGGGTGGTATGGCTGGGAGTTCGTCGAAGAAGAATAAGAATAAGAAGAAGCGGAAGGGAGGTTCGTTTGGGAATGGGAATGGGGCTGGAGAGGATGGGGGTGCGTATGTCGTTGGTGATGATAAGCGAGGGGGTGAGATGAAGATACCAGATATTCAGGAACTGTCGGGAGGTGTCAACAGGGCCACGGAGAAGAAGGACGGAGAATCCAAGGGCTTTGGGAATGAGGGTTCGTTGAATGGTGGTGAGATGAGGGACGATATTGGTACCCAAATCGATGGGCTCATCTCAAGTTACGCTGCACATATTCCAGCCGACCACCCTGATGAACCGCTTCAAAAGGTGGATGGAGAGGTTCATCTGAGCAGAAGTCAAAGGAAGAAAGCCAGGAAGTTGCAGAGAGAGCGAGAACTGCGGGAGCAGGAAGGGTTGGAGGTTAGCCTGGCAAAGGACGTCGGTGCCGAGGATTTTGTGATGAGTGTGGCTGGTGCGGACACGGAGACCAATCATCACGCCAATGCCGATAACCGGGTGACAGGAGGTCATGGTCAAGATGGAGGTCATGAAGTTCAGGGAAATGGACGCAAGAAGCAGAAGAGGAAGCGTGAGGAGCCTTCGCTTACTGTTATTGCTGACGACTCTATTATTGGATACGGCGGAGATGTTGAAGTTGACGAGGGAGAGTCGAAAAAAAGACGCAAGAAGAGCAAGAAGGGAAAGAAGGAAAAGGAGCATATCCAAGAGTCACGGTCACAAGCCAAGGAGGTGGAGAATAACGAAAGAGTAGAAGTCACGTCTATCAGTTCCACCAAGAACAAGAAGGCGCATGAAGACCAGGGAGAAAGCTTTGTTCGAGAAGAGACACCATCGCCAACCCCGAAGAAGCGAACAGATAAAGAACCTGCTGCTATTGTTCCGAGCACCCCTATTACCAAGAGACTGAATGAGTACGACCAAAACCATGTTAAAGAGGATGGCAAGAAGCAAATACCGTCGAGTGAAGCGCGAAAGATAAAGGCCGAACACTCTCAGGAATCAGCACTCTTGCTTCATTCTCTTCCTAAGCAGAGCAGAGAAGCCGAAGTCAATGGAGAAACTGCCCCTGCCTCTACATTACATGACAAGAGTACTAAAATCCACGGGAAGGGACACAACAATAACCTCGCCATCCCAGCACCTCTCCCCCGCACTTCATACCCACCTTCCGAAGAGGAAAGTGACGACAACTCCGCAAAGCAAAGCAAGGAAAAGGAAAAGACATCTCAGATCGCCACGCACCAGATGGACGCCGATATAATCCGCCAAAAACAATGGGCTTCTCAAAAAGACGAGCTCCGCAACACTATCCTCCGCGCCAAGAACGCATCCGCAGCCAAATATGCCGCTAAAGAACCTATCGAGATCTCACAGGCTGTTGGAGAAGTGCAGGATAGCTCGGCTGACGAAGGACCACTTGCGAAGATGGGTCCCAGACCAAAGGAGTCTCCGATCCCGCCACCGCCTCAACGCAAGCAACTCATAAGCCAACCTACAACTCGCTTTGCTCTTCCACCGCCTGACCACAAGATGCCACTGAAAGCTCGAGCGGTTAGTCCCAAGGGAAATAATGCTCTATCAAAGGCCGTGAGCAATCTCCGCAAGGACTCACTAGGCAAAATCTCCCCAAAGAAGTTCAGCGACTCGAGTCCAAACATCAAAAGCGAAAACGGCAGCGGGCCCAGTCGCCGAGTCATCACTTCGTCGAAACTAGTCGACTTAGCAGGTGAGAAATTGGTCTTGGTCGAGGAGCCTAATTGGGAGGCATCGGCAGGGAAAGTTCGTGCTCGTATCGGGGGAGACGACGCGGAAGGCGAAGAAAGTGTGTGATAACTATCCCTCCTCTCCTGTCATACATAGGCACACATAACTAACTTCAGAACCAAACACAGACATTGCATTCTCCGCCTCTTACATCAAGGATCATCCCGAAGGCATCCGAGTTGGCAATACTCATTTCGCAAGGGCTATTAGCATCGACTCGGGCTCATCATACATGATCCAGATGGCGACAACGAAAAAGGCACGCAGTGAGACGAAGTTCTGCACCATTACTGGAGGCCAAGGCGCTGTGATTGCTATTGGAACGGAGGGCGAGGGCATGAAGAAGAGGTTCTCGATGAAAGTCGGTGGCATGTGGGTTGTCAAGCGGGGTACGAGCTGTGAGGTGCACAACGCGACGACGGATCTGGTTACGTTGAGCATTTGGTCTGTCAGGGATAATTGAAGGGGTCTGGTTGGACACTTGAGGGTGGGGAGATGTTAGGTGTAGAAAGAGAATTGCGGTATTTAGGCATGAAGACGCGGATATACGACAAAGGGATTTGAGACTCTAAGGGGTTTGTTATGTATGAATAGAAAAGGGGAGACCAACAAGAAAATACCACCAAACTAGGAGGTTGTGTCACATAAGCACACAAAATCCGACTCCCTCGATACTTACCAGGCGGAAGCCAAGTCACATATGCCATATAACAATCTTTGCCTCCTATGCTGCTGTCTTTTTGAAAACGGTTAAGGACCAACAACTCCAACTCAGCCGCTACCTCTACCAGAAGAGTTTTGGAACAACCGATCCTACCCCCTAAATATACCTTGCTATATTCATAATGTAAGTACCGCCGGTCCAGCTATTTGTGGCCAGGGAGAGTTTCGAACCTGGCTAATGATTGGTTATTAGAGTCTTTCTAAATCTTACTTAATAAAATTCATTCTATACAGAGTCATCAGTTGAGGTATCATTTATATCCTCGCTATCCAATTTTTCTACTATTCTGCAGGGTGCATTATGCATTGGCGTCCTGTCCTATGCGCCTTTCGCCTGCAGGGTGCGGGAATAGGTACTATACATACATATGCGACTCTGATTAGCTCAGCACTCTTGTAAACTCTGCACAGCCGCGTACAAGCGATGTTAAATACCTTCACTATCGAAAAGCCTGGACTCAAAAGCAGAAGCTATATCGACCCAGAACAGCAGCTATACATCCATTACAACCGTACTACAACACTTAGCCAACCACACCGCCAACGTCGAGGAAGTCGTAGACGCCATCTCGCTCATCTCGCTCATCTTCCTAACCGGCCTATGGCCCTATCTCCCACCCAATGTGCCAGTCCTCTCACATTTCTCCAAACCACGCCTTTCGGCCAAAATGCCGAGGTCATCGCCAAATGTGCCGCCAGAATGCGTGACGCTAGCTCGCAAGTCGACTGTCAACTGGTACAGGACGTAGTCAACTCCCGTACGCTGGGAAAGGCCAGAGGCTCGTATCGCGGCGGCATGTGTACCATAGAGGGAATGGGCGGTGATGGGTATTCCACCTTCAATGTGTCTACTGCAGCGGCTATCCTCGCATCGGCATACGTCTTCATCGCAAAGCACGGGGCGGGCGCGTCGTCTTCCAGCTCTGGCGCCGCAGACGTACTGCGTGCCATCGGTGCGGATTCTGATGGTAGACACCCACGCATCGCACCAGTTCTCGAGAGCGTCACGCCGGAATCGTTGCCTGCTTTCTACAAGCATGGAAGCTTTGCCTTTCTATTTTCGCCGGTTTTCCATCCCGGTGTGAGATAGGCAGCGCCAGTACGTAAGGAATTGGGATTCAAAACTATCTTCATTGTACTTGGTCCGCTAGCGCATCCCCTGGCCCCAATTATGGAGGCCAGAGTGGTGGGTGTTGCCGAAAAACAGCTGGGTCTAATCTATGCAGAAGCATTGAGACTGTTGGGCGTGAAGAAAGCATTGGTTGTGTGTGGCGCCGAACACTTGGACGAAACTAGTTGCGCAGGACCAACGTTCTGTTTTCGACTCGCTGAGGATGATCACTGTACTGGGGATGAAGATGAGGGCGTTTTCGTTCGGGTCGAGGAATTCTTACTGACGCCGGCCGACTTTGGACTTCCAGTACACTCCCTGAGCCAAACTTCGACTGGTAAAAGCCCTTCGGAGAATGCAGCTGTGCTCGTACGAATGATGTCTGGCGAGCTCTCAGATGATGACCCAGTCCTTCATTTTGTTCTCATGAACGTAACGGCGCTCTTTGTGGTCGCCGGATTATGCGATGATGATACAGAGACAAGCAAGATACGAAGTTACCACTCGAAGCAAGTGATTCAAGCGACTGGTCCAGGTGGTGGGAGGTGGAAAGAGGGTCTTAGACGAGCACGTCTTGCACTGGAAAGTGGTTTCGCGCTGAAGTCGTTGAATCAATATATTGAGAATACGAAGACACTAGGTAGTCTGGTATAATATGCCATCATTTCTCTTTGTCTATAACTAAAAAGGAATGTCACTCTATAATAGATCTTTAATATAAGAATTGCATGTGTATTTCGTATTGGAAAGAGTATCTATCTACTACTATACAGTATTCGCTAATCCTTTACCAATATATCTTTCCAATGCACTTTCCTTAATTGGACCACGAGCATTGAGTATTGACTTCGATCACGATGTGACCATTCTCCCAATGGCCACGATGCCATGGCAATAGTGAATCATTATGGGACTACCCACCTTCAAACTGTTTCCCTCGTTACAGTAATCTCAGAAGTTTTCATTATCCCAAAGTTAGCCTCGTCATCCCCCATTGCCAGATTCTCGTCTCTGCTCTTGCCACCCACCACCTGTTGATCAGACTCAAACAGCGCCAAACTGTCGCCAGGATGACTGCTATGATCCCCAAGAGAATCCCACTTATCGGGTCCACTCGCTTGATGATTGCCCTCACTACGGCTACGAAACCGCCCACTTCCTGCGCCGGATCCGTACGGCTTCGAGACCAGTGTCCCAGCCGTGGTCTTGATCCTGGAAAACAAGAGTGACAACAGCGGTCGAAGGGTAGGGAGGATGCCTACAAAGAAGTACATGCTTGGTTCTATAATTGTCCATATTTGAAGTTCGACTGACGCCCAGGTAGCGTCCACCAAGGCTGCAGTCCTTGTAAATATTGCGAAGCGGATGACCGAAGCAATGAGGCCACTGCAAAGGAGCTGTGTTAGAACTATGTCGAGTGTGAAAGGTGAAGTTGAAGCGAAGAAACTTTCTTGTAACTTACATGCTGCCCAGCAAGGCGTTCGATGGTTGGTTCAAAAACTGAACCAACCAGCTAACTGAACTAACCAAAACCGTGGTTATCACTCTTTTTAAGAACCACAAACCAACTAATCATATTTCCTTAACTGGTTGGTTAACTGCCTAAACTAGTTAGCCCTGATTTTATTGGGTAGTGCCCCCTGAAGGCTTGTAGAGGCCCCTAACGCCCCCCCCTAAAGGGCCTATATATATTGAAAGCTATAGTAATTCCCACTTTTAGGCACTTTCTCTTCCCTCTTCTACTTCCTTTATTTTCTCTCCCTTCTTTACCTTATTATATATGCATATTTAGCAGGGGGAGACTTTTAACCCCTATAAACGGGAGGAATAGTGGGGCTTAACTGCTAGTTAACCGTGGTTCTTAATTAGTTTAGCGCTAGTATAAAACCACTAGTTTAAACCATAGTTCTAACCAATTAGCTGGTTCTCCTATAGTCTTAGTGGTTCAGTTCTAGTTCCGACGAAAAGTTAGCAGTTAACCAACCATCGAACGCCTTGCTGCCCAGTGCAAAAGTAACCATAAGTTCAACTTTTTGAACCCGAGACATTTGCATATGCCAAATTGTAGGCATCGGGACAACCAACATAACCAAATCAGTCGAAATATTAGGAACATTCCAGTACTGAAACAGAGCGTTCTGGTTTACACAATGTCCGTGAATAGATTTGTCCCAGATGTAGGCTACCGGCCAGCATTGGAAGATGGCGGAAAGGGTTTGAGCCATCCAAGTGGCCACGAGAATGGCCACAAGGCCGTATGTAATGTTTCTGGTGATATTATTTGTGAATATGCTCAAGTACATCCAGAGGATCGAGAGCTTGGGAAAAGTGAAAGCTGAGATGTAGAGAAGCTCAATGGGAAACATTATTATATAAGCGTGTGCTAGTTTCTGGGGAGCTGCCACTTCTGAACATGGCGCTCAACGCCAGCCCAAGGAACTTGAACTATTCGACGTGTATGTATTAGTAAATGATAGTTGATAGGAACTGGGTGATGGAAGTAATTGGTGGTAGACAAGCATGCTCTGAGTGATTCCGTGACATACCTAGAGCTAAGATACATTCGCCAACTATACAACCCATTCCTATATACGAAAACAGATCACCAAGACCGCAAGGACGCCTCTTGGTATGTTGTGAAAGGCTTCTTAGCCCAGCAAACACGAAGAGCAGAACTATGAATGCGACTGCTCGGCTAAGAACTCGAGTTTTAGGTTTTCAATTGGAGTGGACATGGTGTTCTGCTTTCACACTTGAAAAACGCAATTAAGTATAAAGCAGGATATATTGGATTTTGAAACCAATAACAAATCCAGATGGAAGATGACTACACGAGGTGCTTGAAATGCCGTCTCTTTAAAGAGCCTTACATTTTCGGCAAGGGTGGATGCAAGTCTTATAGCCTAAACCAACCAACGCAGTTGCAATTTCAGAGCCTTGCGACTTTTACAGGGTAATGCTCCTATTTTGAGGTTGTACGACTCCAACTTGGAGATGCAAATAGAAAATTTAGAAGGTCAACTGCCTCGAGAGATCGCGGAGAGAGAAAGTCTTGCTTTCTTTGCACATCCGTCACCTTGCCACCTAGATACTATAGTTCTACTAAAATAACTAGAAGAATATATTATAAGCTATAATAATAGGATTTATAACTATAACTACTTAAGTAATAACTTAATTATAAATAGTAGAAAGAAGGAAATATAGTTTCGGACTTATACTTAGGCTTAAGAGCAAGCCTCTTCTTTAAACGAGAGAGGTAATATAATAGCGCGCCTTCCTAGTCACGTATCTACTCACCTGTTTATACTAACTTGTATATTCCTATATATATGAGACTATTTATACTTGCTATTATGCCCCTACTACCCACTAGTGCGGAATGACCTTCATGTATATAAGGCGGCCCCTGCTCCTCTTCTATAGCTTTCCTCCTTAGCTTAGTCTTCTCGTATAATACAGACCTATTAAGCGACCCTTTGAAATTTCCTTTAGTAGTGCTGTTAGAACTTAGCGCATAATAACTAAGCTAAATGCTTACAGCTCGGGTTCTCCCCTCTATAGTAACGCATCCTCCTCATGCATTAATACCACTACAAATTAACCCCATATCATCGTCACTGCAGTAGAAGTGATCACCTTGTGATACCAACAGTATGGAAGCTTCTCGACACTCCAGACAGCCGGTTGACATAGACTCTGGGCTCGGGCCTTTGTTGTCTAAAAATGCATCGATATCCCACTCATCCTCAGCGGCGCCAAGATGGAGTGACTTTGAAGCTCCCAAGCCAGGAACTGTTGTCAATGTGTTCACGGAAAACGACGTCGTCGAAACAGTACTTCTCCTCCTCTAAAAATATCAAAATAATGATCTAATGGTTGTGTTCACCAGGTAAAATACTGCGTTGCCAACGGTATTACTTTTTTGGCGCAGAGTGGAGCACATGGATGGGCGACGACATTCAGAATCGGACAGCGAGATGTGACTATCAATCTCAGAGGCCTAAACACCGTCACTTTCAACAATGAAGCCCAGCCTACAATTACCGTAGGAGGCGGCAGCATCATATCCGAGGTGATAGCAGTTGCAGACGCCAATGGAGCTCATGTTCCAACTGGGAATTGTAACTCTGTTGGAACGCTCGGTGCAATTTTAGGCGGTGGTGTAGGCCACCTCATGGGTCTCTACGGCCTCGGTGTTGACAATCTCGTGACACTTAACCTGGTCAATGCTGAGGGGGCCCTTGTTACTGTTGACTCAACCCAAGAACCTGATCTCTGGTGGGCAGTACGTGGAGCTGGTCCGAATTTCGGCATCGTCACATCAGCGACTATCAAAGCGTATCCACGAGCCGACCGCAGTGTGTGGAGCGGCAGCCTGATCTTCACCGAAGACAAGATTGAGCAGATTGTGTCAACGATCAATGGCCTTGAGCTACTTGCTCCGATGTCTATTTTCCTCTATTTTGCAACTTCTGGTGCCCCCGATTACACGCCTACTGTGATTGTAGCACCTTTTTACGTCGGATCTACCACCGATGGGGAAGCAGCCTTCGCTTCAATTCTTGACATCGGCCCTGTCGTTAACTCAATGCAACGATATCCGTACACGCAGGCAAACTTAGCCAGTGATCTCTTTTGCGGTAAGGGTGGTCGAAAGCCATCCTACGGATCCGGACTATTGCAAATGGTCCCGGCAACGTGGAGAAGTATATGGAATGTGTATGTTGAATACGTGAAGAACCCGGCGGTCGGAAACTCATCAGTGTTTGTGGAATGTTACTCTTTTGAGACTGCAAAGAAGTTACCCGACTCGTCCTCATCGTACCCCTTCCGGTCAACTATCAAGTATACTACGCTTGTGAACAATTGGTACACCGATGCTAGCCTCGACCCCATCGCCGAAGCTTTTGGGACTAAGGTTAGGGATCTTTGGCGCTCTACTGATGGCTTGGCACAAAACAGCACGTATGTCTTCCTGGAGGGACCTTTCTTCCCTGTTATATACTGACGATGTACCAGATACATAAACTTCGCTTTTGGAGATGAGCCTCTTGGGACTGTTTATGGTGATAATGTGGTCAAACTACAAGACCTCAAACGAAAATACGATCCTTGCGGTAGATTCGACCAGTGGTTTCCGCTCACTTGAGTGGGCTGCGCTGCACCATAAATTTGAGAAATAGTAGAAGAAAAGCATGTCAGATTAATAATATAACCCTTTATTTCTGCGCGGTATTTCAATTTTGACGTTCCAGTTACACTCGTGAACCCCTAAAGCCCTTCGAACGCTATTACAAAGCTATTTCCAAAAACACCACAACAAGCATACTTCTAGTTGCCATTCGTCGGACCTGCGAGCATCTTACCTCAAGGCAAGAACACTGAGAGTACTAATGCCAGTCCACCCGATGTCATGGCCACAGTGTAACCTTTGCTGAGGCCCTCAACGATATATTTGAGAACAAAGTGCTGAGACCCTTCGCTGAGGTGATGAAACGCAGTAGAACCAACACCCGATAGGATTGAGACAACAGTCGCGCGGGAAATGTCGCTGACAGACTTGGTGATGTTGTTGGCGCCTCGTTGAGAAAAACAGCATTGATAATGGCGAGCACAAAAGATGGAGCGCCGAGTTGGCGGAAAGTAACAAACCCAATCGCTTTGGGAATCATTTCCGGCTCAACGAGCGATTGGACCACGGAAACGGTAGCTGAAGAAAACATCCGGATCCTGCGCCGACGAGTATGGAGTACCCGTAGATGTTCGCAGCGCTCGTGGAAATGTCTATTGTATATAATAGTGCGTTGCCGGTCAAGCCCAGTGCTCCACCGACGAAGAACCAGGGCATGTAGTGACCATGAAAAGTCATGATAACCCCGCTGAGCACAATAGCCACCACCATGAACACGATCAGGGGTACTAATCTGACGCCGGCCAAGATGGCCGAATCGTGCCTGACGAATTGGAAGTAGAGGGGTATGAAATACACCGCCACAAAAATGAATGAAGCGCACGACTCAAGAACGAAAACAATGCACCAGGATTTGCTTCGCAAAAACTGCAAAGGAAATACGCGTCGTTCTGGTCTTGTTCCAATACTCCACGTTTGCTGAGCTAAGAAAGCGATAGCCAAGACGAATCCAACAACGAAGAGGGCGATGATGCGGCCACTATCCCAAGGATAAATGACACCGCCGAATTGGATCGCCAATAACACAGCAAGATAGGCACTGGTCAGCAGTGCCGTACTAAGCATGTCGACTTCGACGAAGCGCTCGCGCGGTGATGCGCCTGGGCGTGGCTGGAATGGCGGGAGTACAAAGATGTATACCGGAGCGTAGAGAGCGGCAACGCAAACATTGAGATAAAATCCCCAGCGCCAGCCTGCTGAGCTGGACGTGAAAGCAACGCCGATTATAGGTCCTAAGAGCATTCCGGCACCCTATGAGAAATGGTCTGCATCAGCATGCAAGCATGCAAGCCTGGAAGTTCCTGCTTTTTTTTAGGCTTACCCGGTTATGCCGATATAATTTGAGCGTTCATGTTCTTCTGGGAATATTGATAAAAGTGTTCTACGTTATGATAAAGATGGGTAGATGTCAGGATGACTGCATATTGGGGTGGTAAAAGGGGATGCATTCCATGGATGCCCTCAATGGGGCCCTAATATGTGGCTAACTAGCGTGGCGCTAAGGGAAGGGAGCGCCAGGCATCACGTGTAGCGCAATACACGTGACAGTAGATCAGAAATCAATGCAAAGTTTACTTACAACGCCCCTGTATACAACCCCGTTCCTCCCAAGCCGCAAATTGCGCGACCAACAATGAGGCCGTTGATGTTTAGAGTGGCACCGCAGACAACAGACCCAAGTTCGAAAATCAGAACGCAGGTGATATAGAGAAACTTGGTATTGAAATGGCCATATACCTGTCCCCTGCGCCGTGAAATCAGATATGAACGAGCAACCATTTCAAGTCTTGGAAGAAACACCCACCAAAATCAAGTCGTGCTTGCAGAAAGAAGCAAGAAAGCAACAGAGATCCACGGCAACTTATCAATTGAGTTGAAGTCGCTGACAATTGCAGGCTGTATATCAGCAACAATAGTAGTGTCCAGCCCAAAGAGAAATGTGAAGGTGAGCGCAGAACTGATGACAAGGGCCCATTTGAAGCCATGCAGTTGGCGTCCTATTCCATATTCGGCGTGCGAAATTTCAAGTTCTCGCTTTGGCAACTGAGGCTCTGCAATTCCTTCGGTGGCGTTTGGTGTCTTGCTACTAGGAGAACCCATTTCATGAGGAACTTTGGATCGTGCAGTTGGTTTTAATCTCAGAAGTAAGCTTGAAGTAAAGACAAGGTATTTGCAGTGAAGGGAGCAAGGGGAACCAACCCTTTTTAACCGGCAGGTTTGCATTTATCCTCAGGAGTCGACCACTAAGCATGGCATTGTTCCTAGTCAATATATATGCGATGCTGCAACTTCAAGAGGAAGAGACATACTCTCTGTGCCACTCCAAAACGAACTACCGGTAAGTCCTACATTCCTAACCCAGCATGTTGCTTCATGATTTTCGCTAGGCCGGGCTTAGCACTAAGTAAAGTTCCTGCTCCAGAGGTGAAGCAGGGTTTACGGGGCTGGTATCAGATACAATATAACGATCAAATGTGTTAGTTGTTGGACGGCAGTCAGCAACCTTATTCGGCAGCCATGCGCGTAGGTATCATGCAGCCTATCGCATACGTCCATCGACGCACGTAGGTGTGTCTCACTGCCGATAAACATCAAGGAGAGAAGGATGCGGGCGATCGTGGGCTCGAAAAGGGTGTCGTAACACGACGAATTATGTAAGCTCAATTCGGATGAAAGTTCAGAAACTCGTGATGTTTTTAAATATCCATATTCACGCCCAACAATACAGACATTAAACATTAAAACAACTGGCAGCATTGAACCACAACCAACTGTGGCTGCTAGAATTAATAGGGGAGGGAAAGAATGACTGGCATGAACGAAATCAGAATACCAGAATAACATGTGGTGGATTGGGCAAAGTACGCTACCGAGGCTGGTCTAGATTTCTACATGACGCCTTCGCCCGAAATGCCTCTGCGCTTTTTCCTCTCCTTCGTTAAAATGCTGTTGGTTGTTCTATTGTGGGAGACAAGTGCCTCAGCTGACGTCTGGTAATCGGACTGCGATGTCGCCGGATTGTGTGATGTAGCGGACCCAAGGGAGAGAAGGATATTGGAGCTGTGGGGATGTTAATGAAGATTCTCATGTTTGTAACTAAGGGCTGGATAGGGGGGATGGGCGACCGCTTCTGAAGGAAGGGGTGGACATACCTTTGGCTCGATAATCTTCAAGTACCGAACTTGAATCCCACTCGTAGTAAAGTAAGGGATCTCAAACTTCACACTAATCGGTCTCTTTGCGCCCTTTCCACCAACACCACCCATACTACCTCCAAACCCACCAGTCATCCCACCACCGTGTTCATCATCACCCTTTACACTAGGCAATCCCAACTCAGCTCTCATCAAGAACTCCTTGTTCCCACCAAACTGCTTAATCTTCCACACAATCGCGCTCTTCTCGGGCGCATAATGTACACTCCCAATATTCGTCCTGAATCGTGGAGAATCCGCATCTTCAGGAACTGGAACCGTAATCTCGACATTGTTGGCCGTGCTCCGTCGCTTGAATTGCGATTTCGTTTTAAGTAGGTATTCGATTCTGCTGCCTGAATGCGACTCTACGATACACTCTACCCAGATCAAAGGCTTGACTTGGGTATTTAGGCGATACGACATCAGTTCGAATTCTCCATCGGGGGGAATGAAGGAGATGGTACGGTCGTTCTCGAATCGTGAGAGACGCACACATTGGTGGAATTTCACGTCTTCCATTTCAATGGCCTTCCCTCTTGTTGCCCGGCCCGTTGTCTCAAACATAACTTTGTCATTCAGACCTAGACGTAATTCGGGCATTCCTGATAGGTAACACTTCATTTTTACGGCGCCCAGAATTTCGGAGCGCAGAACATTGCCGGTCGATGATACGAGGAGGTTGAGTGATTCCACAACATCGAGGAAGACTTCGTTCTTTCGGTATCTAATACCTTCTGATCGCCATGATACGGCATTTGTCACTGCTATAGGGGGTCGTGCTTGAATTTCCAGCTTGTGTGATTCTTGGGTGATGTATTCTTGTAAGATCTTTGATTCTGTCGTTTGTGGGTACCCAAAGTCCATCATTTCATCCAGGAGTTCGTAAATAACGACGAAGTTGTCGCGTATCGATTCTTCTTCGAGTTCTTTGAAATACTCGGTAAAGACTTCGACGATCTTGTGGAGGAAGAGGAGGATTTCAGCGGCATTTGTGTTGCGCTTCGTTAATGTGAGGAGATAAAGGTTGTTATGTCTGATGTAAAGATACTGGGTGGAGGTTAGAACAGCCCCTTTCTCGTTGTCGGATCTGGCATACATTGATTCCCTCGTCTGAGAAACATGGTGGGACGGCGGAGCTTTCTTCTTCTGCTTCGCTCAATAGTATTGGGAACTTCTCAACTGCTGACATGGGAATGTCTCCTCGATAGTTCCGGGCCAAGAGGGTCTATCAAGGGTGATTAGCAATGCGTAATGGCCATACTCGGCGAGAAGGCGTACCTTGCCCTTCAGGTCGAGGAAGAAGAGAGCGGAGGCCATGCTGTCAGGGGGGATGGAACGGTGGGAAAGGTGAGTGAGCCAGAGCGGCCGGAGGAAGCGATTCAGGTGATTTATGACATTCGTAAAGGCTAAGGGCAGAGAAGTAAATGCGCTCAAGAGGAGGAAGTTTTGAATTTGGTCGTCAACCCCACGTTCACATCAACATTCCAGATGTAAGCTTAATATTGCGGTGGCCTTGTCGCTGTGATGACTAATCTAATGGTAAGAGCCGGGCGACCAGCGCTAGTCAAACGGCGCTAGTGTGAATATCAGAAAAATCTCGGCAGCCATTTCCAATTTCCTCTTCTTCTACCAACGCTCCCTTTTAGACAGTGCAACTCAATCACACAAGGCATAACCGGCCTGGCATTCTGTCAGTTGCCTATCTTGCCTTCCCATTGATGAAGTTAGCGATTTCGCGGCGCGGAGACCGAACACATGAGGTACCATAAGAGCTGGCCGAGCATTGTTTGCAAGAACAACAGATTGCGCGGGCGGCGTCAGAGGGACCATACAAAAATATGAAGAGCGAATGATGCTGTATTGCTTTGCGCTCTCGAGGTACAAGCTGTTGGGATACTCGAGGTATTACAGACGGTGTGTGATGCCTCCTTGCATCATTGTGCGAGCAAATGTAGAGGGTAGAGGGCTACACTCCCTTTCTGCCAAATGAAGGTCTTTTCTAGAAAGCCATCCTGGTGATCCTCTTTAAAGACTGTCTCTCTATTACCTACGGATATCTTCTGGTATACCCAACCGCACGGAACAATAGCATGAGCCTTGCCTATATACAACTCAATTCGAGGAATATCTTTACCAATCTCATATGCATCTGGGCAGTATCGTTGTTTCATTCCTACTCCGTATTATTCTGTCAATCCACGTCCATGTGATTGATGGCTCGTCGGGATCAGCCTCGACTTTTCGCCGATGGCCTGGCATGTGATCGCTCCCGGATTGACGTCCCTCCGTCTCCTAGATACTTGACTTCCCTTTCCCCTCAACTACGGAGTAAAGCCTGTAACCTTATATACTCATCATTTACCTATGTGTAATACTTCAGAAAGGGTACTCTGGTGATGCTTTAGACAGAAATACATTGTATTATAATCATAGATTCATTCGTACGCTTCCCTCTTCGTCGGTACTTATCTCCAATCAAAACGCGGGTCGGCGCATAGATCCAAAAGGCACAGGCTGACTGACTGACTGACTGACTGACCGCCGCCAAAAGATTCACACCAAATACCAACCTATACCCCCCAAATGCTGCGCTATTCCACCATAGCCTCCTGCCGGGTACTTACTCGACGATAGCATCATCTGCTGCGGGTCCTGTGCGTGCTTTTCAGTCCTCGTCGGGATCTGGGGCCAAAATGGAGCAGGATCACATGCTACCAGAACAACCGCCTTCCTACTCTCAGTCTCACGATCCTCAATCCCTCGAATTTCCTTCCGTGCCCACAACAAACCCGCCGTGTACCCACCATGATCGCACGCTCCCTCCCTTATCACCTGCTCCCACAGAGCCACGATTTCGAGCAGATGAGCATCAATTTGTCTGGCCATCTTCAAACCCGTTGACCGCATATTACCAACCTGGGCCGTCACAGCTGTCTCCGAAGAACAGCTCGACTATTGGCACAGATTCGCCAAGCGGAATGGACCTTGATACTCCTGAAAGTAGAGGGCGACGCGGTGGCAGCGTGCTTTCAATAGACGATCCCGATGTGCGACTCGCTGCTGAAGCGCTGGGAGATCTCAGGGCCGGTACGTTGTCCGTGGGTATCATGTCATCCTATTTCAGCTAACATATGATATCTAGATTTCATACAGTCTCCTCGACAGCAGCATACTTCGCCGCCAACCTCTTCTCCTCGAAAGCCCCAAGCAAGTGGAGAACAACCAGAACCCCTCCTGTCACTTCTCACAACTTCACACCCGTTCATTGGAACCGCAATTGGAGGGTCCATTTCCGCATATTCTGCATCTAAGAACTACAGTCCGCGGTTCAAGTCCAGTGCTGAATATGTTGAAAGAAGGTTTACACCCGTCGTCAATACAGTCGGCTCCGTTGGGCGCATAACCGGTGTCGAAGGAGGGGTACGGTGGTTCTTAGGCGAGAAAAGTCAACCGTTCGATTTTGAAGGCACCAGGGAAGGCTCAAACAAACGACGAAAAGTAGTCGCCAACGATCAAGAAACGGATCGCAATGCCTCCCGGGATCCCCACTCCGTATACCAACAAGAATTGCAGCATCGGCAACGGAATCTAAGCCAGGCGGACAGTCTGCCAGCCTACGACGAACACAGAAGCCCCAGCTACGAAGCTGCGCAGCAAGCTCTAGTTCCTACGCGACAACAGGATGAGCCGCAAAGTCCAGGCAGTTCCTGGCAATCGCGGCTTGTTCTTTCAACCAGCGGCTTAAGCGTCGCAATGAGCGAAGAAAGTCTACGCAGTCTAAAATACTGCCTAGGCTGGCTGCGCTGGGCCAACGAACACATTGGTAAAGTAATCCTAGCATTGAAATCGGTGCTAGAAGAATACGATAGTTCAGCCAGATCAGAAACTTCTGGCAAGATTACGAATTCAGATGGACAATTGGTAGTGCGCACAGATTCCGAGCGCTTGGCACTGAACGCCAAAGTAGCGGCGTTGAAAAGTGATGTTTTGAAGACGCTGAAAGAGGTTGTTGATATTGTTTCGAGGTATGCAGGGGGTGCTTTGCCAGATAATGCCAGGGTGTTAGTTAGAAAACATCTTACCTCTTTGCCTCGGAGGTTCAAACTCGCCAATTCGAGACATGGAGATGTTAGCAATTCGAGGAATCTTGAGCAAGGAGACGCAGAGGTTGCAGATGGTGCAAATCGCGTTCTTGTCCTGGCAAAAGAGGGTCTTGATATGATGGCGCAAGTATCTGGAGTCCTCGACGGCACTATTATCAGTGCCGAAGAGTGGTGCGAGCGATTAGGGAGAAATAGAAGGGAAGAAGCCGAAGGAGCTGGAGATGGAGATGGAGAGATGGCTCAACATGAGACGGAAAAAGCGCCTACGGAACTGGCAAAAGTAAATACCGACATGAACGGACAACTTGGGCATCATTATCGGGACGTCAAGATGCGATAAATGTATGGAATGTTTTTTATGTCATATCTTAAGATACTTGGAGTTTCGGATGCACTGGACTGGACGGGACGAGGCGTCTGGAGGCTCGGTGGGCAGGATTTATATACCACATACTAAAGTTTTCATTGGAGTGGATAGGTTAGGAACAAATGAATGAGTTTATTCTAGGTGCACGAGTTATGTGACCGAGATCTATCTCTTTGTTTGTGATGCTTCTCTTCCACCTACATTCGGGAGTGCACTTGATAGTCTCATTGCCCCTGCTTCTTTACTCTTCTGCTTGTACCCCTGATCCCTGAACTGTAACCAGCGGCCTCTCCCTACCCTTTTCACTCTACTTTCAGCCGTTTTTTACTATATTCCATAGCGCTATTTTTCTATATACAAAAAGCCCACTCTTAGGTCCCAGAAGATTTACATCATCTACTATGCAACTTTTCTGTTTCCTAAACTTGTGCACGGCTCTCACCAGAACGAGAAGAACGCTTCGATTCCAAAGTAAACTTACACGGTGTCTTAGAGTTTAGCGGAAGCGAAACACAGCCGATTGTCTCGTTATCGAAAGTCGACTTATTCTCAAACCACCATTTCCTTAAACATCACATACAACCCACCCCATTCATTATCTCCGCCTCTCCGATAGATACCAATCGGGCTCTCCCCTCACATCATATTTTCAATCGTCTGAGTCATCAGCCACCCCCATAGATAGAACCATCTCCTCTCTTCCATTCGACCTCCCCATCCACCACCCAAAACTGCTATCCATCTTGTCATGTCTACCCTCAATCCACCACCCCTCACCTCAATCTTCAGAGATTTCTCCTCTTCTGCAAGGGAAATATCATTCGAAGGCTTTCATTTGGAATGGTTTACCGACAGGACCCCGATTCCGCGCAACGAGCTCAGGAAGCGAGAGAGAAGGATATGTCTCCGTCCGCGCGTCTTGGACTCAGGAATAGCGGTTCTAGAGTGGAGAATGGGGATGGGAGTGGGGATGAGCCATGGCCGGCTCTTTCGAGCACGAAGTCATATAGGGGAAGAAGGATGGGAAAGCTGGATAGGGACGGTGGGGGGTTGAAAAGGTTGGGACTATTGGGAGGGGAAATACGGGACATCGGAAGATGGAGGATCGGCTGGCGAGGGAGATGATGCGAGGTTCTGGTCCTGTTCGAGGAGATGTTCGGGCAGAGGAAGTGGAAGAGGGAGAGGGAGAAGAAAATGTTACGGAAGCAAAACCCCCATCTCGGATGTATTCAACTGCGAGCGAGCTTCGGGAACGGGCTAGTGAACAACTTCACTCGACTGCTGAATTGGGAGTCGATGAATATATAGCTTTGCCAGGGAAGCAGGAGTCAGGAAACGCCCACATTGGGGAGGATGGTTATTCATCGAAATCCAGGACATCGAAAGCAATGCGAGGTTGTCTACAAGATCAATCACTCCATCCACCTCCCGTTCCGAACTCTACTTTGCAACAAAAGCAGCGGCATCAATCCATTTACGAGGGTCAACTCGCATCTGGTCCGTCCCGGCAAGTGCGGTCGCATACGCGACGAAAGTCCAATACTCCACGTGCAGACGTGCCCCGAAGACCAACCTTTTCACCCATCCTAGAGCCCATCCTCGAGCGAAACTCTAACCCTAACTCTCCAATTCTTGAACAGCCCCCTAGCTCCGTCCCTCCGAATCAGCCCTCCTCTTTCAACCCCCTTCCCCCAGATCAAAGTTCCACGCATTCTCATCAACCTTGTCGCCTTTGCATCCGCCATCGTCCTTATTGTGGCCTTCGAATATGGTCCAACTATTTCATCCCAATCAGCTTTACCCTTTTGTTCATAGCAACTACCATTCTTGTCCTTGTTCTGACAATCAAGCATCATCGTGTGTTGAATCCGAAGATGGTGGGAGGTATTTGGAGCGCTTTTGGGGTACTGATTGTTGGTGGTGTGGTGTGTAATGGGCTGTTGTGGTGGCGAAGAAGAAGGGATCTGAAAAGTAGGGGAAGTGGGGGTGGACAGAGTTGGAGTCCAGGGAATAGAGAATGTTGCGGGTGTTGGGGGAAGGGCGAGGAGTGCTTGCCTGAGTGTTTGGAGGATAGGAAGAAGGGGAGGCAGGATGGAAGCCGTGATTCTCATCCTTCCAAGCCACCGATGCAAGTATTCGGCCAGGACAGCACGCGTTCGGACCAAGGAGATGGCTCGCGATATCTAACGCTTCCCGCTGGAGGTGATGTTCTTTACGAACATCTGCTTCGGAATGTACAGCAGCCTCTAGGGATAGACATTGGTAATGCTTGGAATACTTCCTCCAGCAACCAATCTCAAGACCCGTCCACTTCCGAGCGGCAAACTCCGCTCCAGAGTGAGGAAGAGAAACACACAGACGCGAGCATCCCCCGCTATGCCGCCTCTTTCGCGACTTGAAGATGAATTATACGGACGGTTTGCCGTTCACTTGTTTTGGTGCGGGATGCAAATCAATCTGAAAATGGAAGAGTTCCGGGAAATAGAACAGAGCTAGAGGCAAGTCTAGAGGGAGGGTATTTAGAAAACAGAATTAAGGGTGGTTTGAAGTTCCACGGGTTTTGTGATGATAGTCGTCATGATTCCGAAGAGAGAGTGAGGGCAGGAAACGTAGGCGCCGGAAAAGGTTGGGGATATGCATGTTACTGATGAGGAGGGACAAGGACAAGGGGACTTTAAAGCCGATGAGTGTATTTTATCCTGGCAGGATTTGTTCGCAGTACATGACTTAGGAGAGGACTCATAGAATCTCACAAGCATGCCTCAATTTGGCGCTCTCACCACATCCACAACGTAAGAGCTGCACATAGGCCAGGCCACGTATATTGTTGCACCTATCTGGCAGAGCGAGTTCAGTGAACTTGAGGCCCACGCTTGTGACGATGAAGGCTTCTCCGGTCCGGACGCCAATGGCTTTTCGAGTACATTTGGTAATGCTGGCCAGAATGGCGTTGTCATGAAGAAAGCAAATCATGAATTTAGGCTCGGGTTTCAGACCTAGCAGTTGGGAAATGGAGAGAATTCTTCGAAATTCTAGGTCAAACCATTCTGTGCCAGTTTCAGTAAATTGCTTTCTGGTCTTGCATGCCTAGGTATTCGGAGTTTCCTGCGCGGTAACTTGACTTTTATTCTACATCCCACTAATAACTTTGTTGATTTTTGGAGTATTGTATGGAAGGTTAGCGGAAACAAAGAACCCACCAATGCTAAAAGGATATATCGGAGTTATTCTAAGTTTTTCTTGTATATTCTCGTAGCTTGAGGAAGGGAACAAAGATCATTCTTCGTTGTTTCATCTTCCCTGACCGCGTCCTTTGGACCTGCAAAATATGATCTTGTGGATTTTACTTGAGGATTCTATTTCAATCGGTAAACTACTATCGTCTACTGGAATCAAACCTTGTCTGTCTTGGAAGCTCGATCCTAAGGGTATATATGGTTGTGCCCCGTCCCCTTTTCAGAATACAATCTCCAACACTCCAACACTCCACACCACGCCTCCTTTTTCACAACCAAAGAATCCACATCTTCACTGCCACGCACAATCTTCTCCACTCACAAACGATGAAGATCTCACGCATCATTGCCGCTCTTGCCACCACGACCACCCTGGTGACCGCCGGTCCTGCCGCATACGGACTCTGCCAGACCGGTTGCGCAGGCGTCGTCGTGGCCTGTTACTCAGCAGCGGGCTTCACCTTCGGAACAGTCGCTGCAGCAGCAGCTCCAGCTGCTATCTTGGCATGTGACGCGGCGTACGGATCTTGCTGTGCAGCATGTTATTGGGCCTTGTTTCTTCCGACACCATGATCAACTGCATGACGGGTCGGAAAGGCTCTCAGAGTCAGTTTCTGTTGTTGACCCCTCTTCGCTGGCTTGGTGGATATGATAGGGAGGATAGAGGTTTATTGTGTGAGAGACTTTCAAGTATCACTCTCGAATACCATCTCTCAACCACTGAATACTCCGTACATTGCGTGAGAAATACTCTGAACTCTTAAAACCTGTCCCAGTTTACTTCAACACTTCTGCTCTCCGTCCCCATTCCCCTGTGAATCGCCTCCTCCAAAATCGCTGCCGTGTCCGTCGTACCTACTCTACTAACACCCAGCGCTCTCATCCTCAACAAATCATCCAGCGTCCTCACATCCCCCACAGCCTTGATCTTCACATCCGGTCCAACATGTTTTCTCATCAACTCCAGGCGCGAAATCGCCGCTCTCTTATAGTCGTAATCTCCAGATGTAGGTTTATAAAAGCCATAACTCGTTGAAGTCTCAACGTAAGCAACACCCACTTCAGTGCAGATATTGCAGAGCTTGATAATCTCATATTCCGTAAGATCTATAATACCATTAACATCATCCTTTATCAAGAGTTGCACTTACACTCATTCTCGAAAATAACCTTCAGGATCGCGCCGTCTTCTACAACCATCTCGTTCACGCGAGAGATCTCGTGTTTGACGAATTCCCATTTTCCCGAACGGACCCTGGTTTCTTTCATCAGCTCTATATATCTTTTCCTCTAAAAGTTCAAGTCACAAGGAGGGAGGGAAGGCAAGGAAGTAAGGAAGGAAGGAACCAACCGTCCAATATTAATCACATAATCCACTTCCTTCCCACCCTCATACACAGCCCTCTTCGCCTCAAACACCTTGACTTCCGGCGTCGAACCCCCATGCGGGAAGCCTATCACCGGACATACCAGGACACCTGTTCCAGCCAGATGTTTCTTTGCAAAGAGGATGTGGTAGGGTTTTACGCAAGCTTTTTTAATGTGTAAGTGTTAGCGAACTGTACGTACTCAGTATATATTTCATTAATATTTGAGTTGGGGAATGTTGAATTGAGCTGGGCAAGAAGAGGGGCACAGGGTAAAAGTACCAGTTGCGACGTTGTATTTTTTAGATGTTTCCAAGCCGGCTAATACCTCGTCGTCTGTCATTGTTGGGTGCAAGAGCGAGTGGTCTATCATTTTTGCGAGCGAGGGGAAAGAGATATTGATGGTTGTTGGTCTGCCTGCCATGCTCGGCTTTTGTTTCCAACTTTCCATTTTTGAAAGTAATGTGTTGTGACGGACTTTTTGAGTAGTGTCAGATATTTGGGAGACAAAGGAATTTGTGCACGAAGGATACTTCAATTGTTTAGCGGCTGAAGCTGTGATGAGATATAGCGCTGGATGAGTGAAGTTAACGTTGTGATGCGCCAATGATATTGAGCAGATTTTGCCATTTAGCCGAAGGGGAAATGCACTGGTGCACTGTATCCCGATCACGAGCAAGGAAATAAATTTTAGTAAAGGGGCTTCATCTTCTCACATCTATCTGAAGCCTTTCTTTCACTTAGACTTTCCTAGACTCACTTGAAACCAATTATGTCTTTCTCCACCCAACAAGGGAATAAGAGGGGAGTGGGTCGGATCACTTGATTGCTTAGCCGAGTGTTTTTACGGGGCTTACCCGGGCATGTTGTGGTATAGATTCAGAAAACAAGAATTCCCTTGAGTAGTTCACGTGCCATTAACTTTGAGGCCGTCGTTCAGTTAGAATTGAGCCCTATCATAACCCCTCATGATAAAATTTCCACGTAGCATTCATGTGCTGGTTGGCGGTTGGTATAAAAAAAGGTGTGCTATTTTTGTACCAATTTTTGTAACCACCGACTAAGAGGGTTTACGGTTTACTAATATCAGAACAAATGAAAAGAAATCATTCTAGAATAGTTTAAAGAAAAAACTTTCAAGTAATTATCAGAACTCTACGAGTTGTCACCTCACCCGCTGCGCGATACAGTAAGCCTGATCTGATGTTTCAGACCCCGCAATAGGGGGTACGTTTCAAGATCCCCCCCAATGATGGCCACCTCACGCAAATCCATGACTTTTCCAAGCCGCCAAGTCAGACTGAAAAGGGGGGCACTTGTGTCAGGCGTGTATCTAGAATGTTTGAGCCACATGTAAACCACAACCTCCTGCAAGAATATATCTCTATCATTGGGTGCCTCGAAATAAATTATGCGGCCGAGTTGAAAAGATCTACATAAGGCTCGCAGTCAAGTACTTAAACGTCGGACGGAAATCCAACACTCGTTGATCTCAAAACTCTCCCGCCTTGTTTTCTTTCAACCCGACAAAGATGGACTTCTACCCGACGAACTTCGCGGCTTTTGCTCTGATTAACGTTCTTTTAGCATATCGAGAACACAAACAAGATGCGGTGGTTGAGCCAGAGAAAGGCGCTAGGGAAAAGGTCCAGAATAATGATTTTCAAGACTTGCTAAAGGCATTTAAATGGCGGTTTCTTCCTATCTACTTACTCGTAAATGGTTCCGACTGGCTTCAGGTATACTCATTCTCCCCTATACTAACAATTATTTTCTAACAAAGAAAGGGACCATACATATATCCATTATACAAAGGTTAGTAAAAACAATCAGTTTTGATTGGCTTTCATCCGCGTCAAAGTGTACAACTTCAATATCTCGAAACCGAAATTAACCAATGCACACAGATGAGAAAGGACTCGCAGAAGAAGTCGTCGCAGCACTTTTCATGACTGGGTTCCTCGCCGGCGCAGTATCTGCATCCTTCACCGGTAAACTCGCCGATAGATATGGCCGCCGCGCAGCCTGTCTCGCATTCTGCGTCATCTATTCCCTCTCCTGTCTCACTCTCCTCACCAACGATCTCGCCATGTTGTTTCTAGGCAGGGTCCTAGGAGGCGTAAGCACGACACTCATGTATAGTGTATTTGAGAGCTGGATGGTGACGGAGTTCAACTCTTCATTTCCTGATGCGCCGGGCTCGATACTCAGTGGTATTTTTAGTATGATGACTACACTTAATACTGTGGTTGCGATACTGGCGGGTATTTTCGCCGAGTGGGTGACGGATTTGACGGGGACTGAGAAGGCGCCGTTTATGACTGCGGCGGGGTGCTTGATGGTTGCTTTTTTTGCCATCTCCAAAAACTGGGTAAGTTTTATGAAATTCTAGCTACAGAGCTATGTGCTGACTAGAAATAGGATGAGAACTATGGCGAGAGCGGACCTAGCAAGATGTCCATGCTGGATATGGAAGGAAAGGGCATCGAAGCACCAGCGAAAAGCACGCTTCGACTGTTCCTCGATGGTATGCGCTCCCATCAACTCATTTGCACTCCGCTAATAATCGACTAGATAAGAGGTTACTTGCACTCGGGGTTACTTCATGTTTCTTTGAGGGGTCGATGTAGTAAGTAGCTGAAGATGCGATTTCCCCCCCCCCCCCTATCTGGGCATGTCTCGGGAATCTGCGGCTTGTCTCTCCCTGGAGACATGTCACACGGCCCTAACCATTGCAGAACTCCCGAAATCCCACAAAGAGAAATAGAAGCAAGACTAATCTCACATTGCCTACAGCATATTCATCTTCTTCAAATTCCCCGCTCTAAAATTATCTCACAAGCTCGCCGGCCACCAAGACGACCTCCCCTTCGGCGTCATCTTCGCAGTGCTCATGTGCTCCATGATGACAGGCTCCATGATCTACAACTACATAATAACTAATCACACCACCATCACGCCAACCAAGCTCCTCATCGCCACCCTCTCTGTCGCAGCAGCGTCGTTCTTCCTCCCTGTGCTTATCCGCGACGAAAGTGTTACGTTTTGGTGTTTCTGTGTCTTTGAGGTCTGTTGCGGGGTTTATTTTCCGCTGATGGCGTATCAAAAGGGGAAGATTGTCGATGATAGTGTGAGGGCGAATGTGTATGGGTTGATGCGGGTGCCGTTGAATTGTTTTGTGGTGCTTGTGTTGAGTACTACGAGGGAAGGTATATGGTTTGGACGCCTTTTGAGAGTTAATGCTAATGGATAACAGGAACTCAACATAGGGATCTAGTTTTCACGTCCTGTAGCGGTTTGCTACTTGCTGCTGTCGCGGTCAACAGCGCTTTCCTGTAGCTGCCGCTTTAAGAATATGTTGCGGTCGCTTAATGATATCAATGAAAATTGTACTACGTTTGGGGGAATGGTTACAACAGGAGTTAAGGCTATTTAGAATCTCACAAGACCAGTATAAGCTACTTAGCTTGACATTTTATTGGCTTCTCGTCATAGAGCTATTCTTTGTTGTCTCTGTGTCTATTTGACCGACGTTCGGCTTCAAAAGATAATGGCATTGTCTTATGTTCTTCTTTATTATTCGGTAACAAGTTGCTAGGCATTCGACAAGTCTGTTTCTACACACTATCTAAACAAACAGCTCTATAACATACCACTATTTAAACGACGACTGTACAGCACCATGAGGTAAGTTTTTCCTTACTTTTCCACACAAACTCGAATCCCTCAAACCAACATGAGTGTCCCAGTCTTCTATTACAGCTGCGGCCACCAAGGATTTGATCAACTGTACGATCCCAACCGGGAGAGAATAACGAGATGCGTCGACTATGACTGCCTTTCCTGCCAGAAAAAGGAATACATGCATGCAGTGCACGATTATGCCGCTCGACTCGAAGAGTGCGGAGATGAGGAGTGGGAGGCGAACAGAAACGCCTTCTTGACACTTATTAATGAGATCGAGGCAGGACATCCAGACTGGACATACGAGACTGTTGAGATTGAGGCAGAGAGACAGGCTGTGGAAGCCTTCAAAGCCAGGCAACCGCGTGGCCATGGGATACCAGAGATTGTCAAAACACCAGCTGCTTCTGAGTCTGCTGAAGACCAGGGCCGAAGTTCTCCCCCGGAATGGATTGATGGCCAGAATGATGAGATAGTGAGGGATCAACTGCATCCTGTACACGCTTTGGTGATTATTAAACATCTTGAAAATCAACAGAACCCGTCTTGGGATCCGGAGCCAAATGACTTCGATTTCGATGCGGAAGATCCCGAAGACGCCGAAGACGCCGAAGACGCCGAAGACGCTGAAGTCGCCAAAGACACTGAAGTCATGGAAGACGCCGAGGATTCTGAAGACGTGGAAGACGCGCAGGTCATGGCTTCAGATGACCACCATCCATCTTGGATTGAAGAACCGAGGTTGGGCTGGCGTGACGAAATTGCACATCCTCCAGACTTGTGGCAATAGTTCAATAGTACAATAGTGCAATAGTTCAATAGTTCAGTAATGTAATAATTCAATGATTCATTCAAACCTGTGTTTCTTTTCAAGTGATAATTAAACTTAACATGACTGGATTTGAAATGATACAAACAAGCAGCGTGACCGCCATTATTAGCAAGTAACGAAAGAAAGCGGAATGTTATTAGAGTCAACTAATTCAAGTTTAATGCAATAATATTATATTTAAAAAGACCAAATCTCAAGAGACAGAACGGAGATTGAGGCCTCACAAACCATAGCGTAGTAGAAAAGGTTCAAGTGACTGACTACTCTTTGTCCTCATTGTTCTACAACCATTGTCCTGAAATGTTCATTATACTCATGACGATTCAAGAAACAAAGGAAGCAAAGAAATACAACAAACGGCGTCTGTTCCAAAACATAAAAGAACAATCCCTATTATACAACAACCTAGAACAATCCTTCCCATACGAGCATAACTACGCCTTCCTCCAAAACTCTACCAAAAAGACAATCCCATCTCCATTTTATAACCAACGCCACAATATTTAAATAAACACCGCAAGACCGACAGAGCCCGTGTACTGTACATAATGTGTAAGTTCTTCTACCTCCGCT
>QGMG01000489.1:0-26586 GCA_007825325.1 Lachnellula cervina | reverse complement strand
ACTATAACTACTAATTTATTTGGAAGCAATTTATTACTAAGCTGAGCTTATAATAATTATATAGAGTAGTATTTAATAGTTAGTATATATAAGTGAAGTAAAAGTAAATAAGAATAGGTATTATTATTAATCTCTAGAGAGAAGAAAGAAAGCTGAAAGAGAAGAGACAAGAATGTATAATATATATAAAAGGCAGCTTAAATAAGCTATAATAGACTAAGTCCTATAATATACTTACATTATCTATTATATAGTGTTCTTCTATTATAATATATAAATAAGGCAATTCCTATATCTTACTTAGATAATTCTTATAAATAACTTCAAATTAGCCTAAAACTATTAGATAGAGGGGTCTTAGCTAATTGGAGCGCTAGATTTAGAGAGTAAGTGTAACTGCCTCTAATTTAGAAAGTAGAACCTCTCCTACAAGTATATACTTGAGATTTAGTACTTTATAGAGAGCTAATTTAAGCCTAATTAGGCTAAGTATAGCTCTATATTTAATAAGCAAAAGTATAATATATATAAGAGAAAGTATATAATATAGGTGCAAATTGAGACTAGCTAAGATTCTAAGGGGCCTTATTCTTTAAATCGCGCGCTAGCGCGTAGCAAATTTGATCTAGATAAGACTGCAAATTGCATTAAAGATTATAGGTTTTTTATTAAGGATTGCCTTTATCTTACTAAGGTGCTTATTAAGAATATAGAACGCCTTATAAGGGCGTTTAATCGCGTATATACAGTTGCTATAAAGCAATTAGAGGGTATAATAGTTCGAGATTTAGAAGCAATTGCAATGGAAGAAGAGCAATATATTTATAATAAGGAGGCAGCTAGACTAGAAGAGGAAATGGAGTTAGCAATTAAAGAGAAAGAAAGAGAAAGAAGCGCTATAGAGAGCAAGGGCGATAATAAGATAATAGGAGAGTGAGGAAGGGAGGGAGAGAGAGAGAGCGACGCGGTCCTGTATCTATATATAGAACTAGCGCTAAAACCTTTTATTGCATTATAAATGCATTTAAAAACGTCTAAATGCAATGCGTAATGCAATGCGTAAATGCTGCGCTGCAAATAATAAAATTGGGCAATAGCGCGTTATTAATGTAGATGTATTTTTTCTCGCGCATCGCGTAGGAACGCGCCCAAAAATCGCCTAGTGCGAGAAAAAATACTTCGAATTAAACAAGGCGAGCCCCGCCGCTACTACGTAGCGTGTATGCGGTGGCTCTATTACGCCACAAGCGTAGCCGATAGATAGGGCCTCAGAAACGAAGTGTCCACTGGTGTTGCTGCCCACACACACAAATACACGCCGAGGTCGGGAGGCAGTAGCAGTCACGGAAGGCTTTTCAAGTGCCGGTCGTCAGGCACCGTGGTTGGATTCGTTTGGCTGGTGCTGGGCTGGGCTGGTGACAAGGGTCTCCGCACAATGCAACGCAACTCTTTCGAAAGCAATTCTGCAGGCTTCAGAAGTGGCAGTCCTTATCTGTGATAGCTTCATCTTCATAGAGGAATTTACGATGATCGACGTTCTGCAACTTTATTTGTTTATTATTGTGCCCGCCGGGTTCATCCTGGATCCTTCCTGAGTGAGGATTCTGCTCTGTACGGAGTACGGAGTATGCTTGACTCGTGATGGTGCAAGTCATCAGAAAGAAGGCTGGGGCCACTGTCATTTGCTTATTCTCGGGGAGAGAGAGAGATACCGAGGAAGTCAGTACCATACTTCCTCAACTATTACTAGTATTCTTTCGTGTCCCTCCGAGGCACAATACCGGTACTTGTACCTCTGTATGATAAGAACAGACGGCCTCGAGATAAAAGACGACTCTGCGTGTTGCGTATACAGTACCGGTATCTATTATATTGCATTGCATCTGGTGCCTGTAGGTAATATATTGCGTGCCGGTGCTCTATGCCCTACCCTGCCCTGCCCTGCCTTACCTGACCTGATGCCCCGCCCCGCTTCCCCTGCGCCAGAGCCAGCCCAGGTTCGGAGGATTATATTGGGCTTTGACTTGACATGATGGCGTGAGCTGGATGCGATGCGATGCGATGCGCTGTGCCTTTCACTGTCACACCAAAAACCCCCAAATATTCAGTGTCCAGGTTAATAATCAGTTAGCCTTCTTGTGAAATGCGGGTGGCTTGGTGGTGGGGGACTCTAAAGGGCGAAAAGGATGTTGTACTACTGTAGCTTTAGTAGCTAGTAAGCCTTAACAGGATGAAAAAGGTATAGATAGATTTCTTACATAGGTAGGTACAAAAAGGGCTAATAACAACAAACCACAACTGTAATGTAACTTGATCTATTATTCTAATATCATCCTCCCGTGGTAATTATTCGTAAAAAGAATTAAACGCATCAACGCACGAAATACTGGACAATTGAAGTTTCCTCGTTACTCGCTCCTCACTCCTATTAAGCGCATAATCCTGGATTCTCACATATGGCCCGTGCTGACTGAACTCCGGTTGACTTTTCGCCAAAACTACGCAGAACAAGCTGACACAAACTTTACTTGTACAAACCTCGATCCAACCTTTCCTCTTGAGCCTCACCAACTTCACGACTCCACGTCCACGTCCACGCACACGCCCTCGCCCTCGCCCACCCAATTCCTTCCTTCCAGTGAGCGAGTGAGGACACCGACACCCCCCCATACACATGTTTACCCGGGTCGACGCTCCTTTCCTGCACAGTCGACTGTGTACGCACCACACGCCTCGGACGGACGGCCAGGCTGCCTACCAGCTCCCTCTACGCTGACTCGGAAGTCGCTCTGGGTCAGCAGAATCCAGGCGCATGCCTCGTGGCCAGCCCGCAACAAAGCGACAGCAGGGTGCTGCGAACCAGCGGGATACCAGGCACGAGAATGGGCTTGTAGGCCCCGGCAAGAGGGTGCAGAGGCAGAAGAGTAATGGTCATCTCAACGGCTACGCCAAGCAACAGGAGAATAGCCATCCGTCAACTCCTCCTCTTCCTGCGACCCCTCCTCACACGAATGGACACGCACGACAATCCAATCCTGTTGATTCCGCTTCAGACCACAAAGTGCCAGCCGACGCTCTGAGGAGAGGTTCTTTCTCTGGCTATTCCGAATCCTCCTCGTCTGAATACTCGCACAACATGTCGACTCTCTCCGTGTCCCAGGAGAACCACCGCCGAATCGATGTCAACGCTGCCAAGAATCCCGCTGTACATCGTGACTCTGGACCGCTGAGTTACGCGCTCACTGTTCTGAGGTCATGTCCTCTCTACGATACCATTGCTATCCTCATCGTCCTCCTCCAGCTCCCCCCAACTTTCCTCTCACTGGTCCACCTACTCTTTGCTACCTTGACATTCGTCCCTCCCTCGTCCTCTACGACTTCTGGATTAAGCTTTGTGGATATTTTTGAAGGCACATTGGGTACTCCATCTATGGCTACCATCGTGGTAGTCGATTTGTTTGTATTGCTCATATGGCTCTTTCTATGGGGTTCCCTTCAGGATATTGCGTTGGACTTGGCACAGACAGTTATTGCGTTGACCCTTGGGGGTGGGACCAGTGGTAAAGAGACGGGCTTGAACAATGTTTTGGTCTGCTTTGGCATCGTTGGGGTCTCCCATCTGGCCCGAAGTGGAAATATCAAGCAATCTGGTATACGTGCTTTACTTTCATCCTCAGGCGGAATTATGGGCTCCCCGGATCCCGACGATCCCCTGGAGCGCTCTGCCCAAACTAGGAATAAGAAGGGAGCGCATGGTTGGATTCGAAGCATTCTTGCGATACATATTTTAGCACAAGGCCTTGTACGATATGTCAGGGACTGGTATGTTAGAAGGGAGAAACAAGTCAATTCAGTATCAATAGGCGATCCGGAGGCTGGCAAAGCATTGGCAGATGCCAACGATTCCTCGTCGCCGAATACGCAAACCCCGGACAATGATTCCTCAACTTCTTTGCCAGTGAGCAGTACGCTCATAAATTCAAAGAAGAAGAGGAAGCAGAGCGCGCAGGTTCGTATACGGCAGCCTTTATGGGCAGCTTTAGCCAGTACAAAGATTGTTATGGTAAAGGAGTACGAAACATCACACACAGCAGCCGAGTCTGCCGGCACAAACGCAACAGACATCAACAACCTTGGAAACGCACCTTTTAATACCGAGGCGGATCGAATATGGATAACCTATGTTGGATCTGATGAGGTTTCTTTCAGCACGAGCTACTTTCCCACCCACACACCTTTGGAGAATTGTGAAGAGAAGAAGTTGGATGCTTCCGGGGTCGACAAGTCGAAACCATTTTTCGTCCGAGTCAATCAAACCGTTTGGCATCTTACCCGAATCAGGATAACTTCGGATCCAGACGAACCGGAAGGACAGGGTACGAGGTGGAACGGAGAAATTTCAGGACTTGCAGCTGCATCCAGCTACGAATGTGATTTCGTTAGTACTGACAATGGTGCTGTCATTTTTTCTACGAGCATTAGAACTTTGCAGGTTCCCACTGCAGATACGGCTGGACTCTCACCGAACCCCCAAGTCTCTAGCCGACCAGGATCTCCAATCACAACCCTCAAAATCTCCATTGCTTCTTCAGAGATCAAACTAGCCGAAGAACGCAACCGACAGAAGCGAGAACGCAAAGATCAGAGAACAAAGCTCAGCTCAGTACGTAAAGAGCTCGACAGGCTTCTTGCCAACCTTGCGACTGGTGGTGGCAACGACGACCGCCTCAAGCAGAAGATCCAGCAAAGTAACCTGCACATGAAGCAAGCAGAGGATGCTCTCATCTCTCTCGAAGAAGAAATCCAGTCACTGGAGACGATCCCTACCGACGATACCGCCCAGTACAATTCCGCCAAGTCCACCTTCCAATCGCAGCGCGAGGCACATAAGAAGTACCGAGCCGACATCCAGGAAGCCAAACAATGTGCCGATCGCGACGTCCTCGCTCTCAAGAACGAACTCTCCAGCATCCAGCAGAAGCGTGAACGCTACCAATCCCGCATCACCAAGCTCAATGCCGAGCATGACCGCATTCTCGAAGCCAACGCCAAAGGACTAGACGAGGTCCAACGCAAAGACAAGGCGCGCTCTGATAATGAAACCAACAGATCCAACATGGAGATGATGTACATGGAGCGCCTTGCCGAATTAGAACATCAGATCACCATCGTCAACGACGCACTCCACGGTCTCGTCATGGGCATCGATATTCTAACTCAAAACGAGATGTACCCGCCAGCCAGCCCGAATGCCAGTGTTCAGAACCTCAACGCTGCAGCTAGCCCTTTCACCTCGGATCCGAACGCCATCCCGGAGAACACTGCTTTCGGTTGGAACGCTGCTGGACCTAGCCACTCTGGTGTCTATGCTGCTGGTGCATTTGGCAACTCCACGGCCCCTGCACATGGCATCAGGACACGAGGCAGGAGTAGTAGCATGTTGAGCAATGTTTCTGGTTTCACGCAGAGTAGCGGGGAAGGAGGAGCACCTGGGCCTTCTTTCGCGCCTCCACAACAGATGGGCACGGCTAATTGGGGTGACGACAATGAGAAGGGTAGCTTTGGAAGTGGGAGTGGGAGTCGTAGTGGTAGTGGGAGTGGCAGTGCTGGGGATCCAAAGAGTCCCATTGGGAATGGAAAGGCCGCGCTTGCGAGGTGGTGATGATGCGGGTTGCGTTTTGTGATGTTTGTACTTGCCTTTATTATAAAATGAGTGTGACAGAACGCTCTGAATTGAGTTGTGTTCTTCCTAATCGGGTTTTTCGTGCTACGTGATTCTAAAATGCCGAGACTGTGCTAGTATATATACGAACTCACTCGAATAAATGGCTATAAGTATCAAGTACTTATATATCTTTCATTAGCCTGGCTATCAATATTTCTCATGTCCGGCAAGACTGGAATAGAAAGTTGCCAACATATTAATGGATTATCACACCTGAATCGCGCTCCACCCCGTAAGGTACGCGCCTCTGCAGATTTCGGAATTACCCAAATGAAGTCCCTGGACGCCTCGTTCTGTCCATCATGAGGTACGATTGAATCATTCGCTCGGGCCTCCCGCATAATCCCAGGCGTAATTGGATCCGCCTCAGGGTTCATCTCTCACCCTTCCAGCTTTGTTGCACGTCTTAATATTCAGCCCCCAAATCAGGTTTTGGTGTAATATAAAAAAGGGGCTTCTAGGCGGTGGGTTATAGTGGAGTGGTACCTTACCCCTGTCGGCAGTTTGACCTTGTCGCGGGAAATCGCGGTCGCGTCCAACTTTGAGACGCGAGATTTATACCCTCAACACCAAGACGGCTTCTTGAATGATTGAGCATAAACAGCAACCATGATCCGACAAGAATTCTCCCGAGTCGATCCCAAGAGGCGCGCAAATCTCGACCATCGCAAGAAGCAGTTTGCGACTCCAACCTTCCAGAATGTAGAGTACAAGCATCGCCTGAACTTCTATGCCACGCCTCCGACGGCTGATATCACGCTGGAGCAGTTTGAACAATGGGCTATTGATCGTTTGCGAGGTATGCGATCTCTGCGATATGTTGAATACCTGCTAATGTTGGAGATGAACAGTGCTCGCAGAACTAGAAGCCTGCTCCTTCAGAAACAAATCCCCCGCCGAGACAGCAACGCATATGAAGCCCCTCCTCGACAAATACCTCCCTCTCTCCTCCTCTACCTCCGGTTCTACCGCCCTGCAAGCCGAGCGCCAGAAAGACCACTACAGTCACTTCATCCTGCGCCTAGCCTTTGCTTCAACGGAGGATTTGCGTAGGCGGTTCTCTCGCGTTGAATCTATGCTTTTTCGACTTAGGTTCCAAGCTGATGACGCGAGGGAACGGATGGCGTTTGTGGAGGGCTTGAATCTGGAATGGGAGACTGTTGGGGATGAAGAGCGTAGGGAGTTTGCGGAGGAGTTGAGGGCTGCCGGAGGTGGATATCCAAAGCGCATTGAGGAGGAGAGTTACTTCAAAGTAGACTGGGAAAGGGTCCCCGAGCTAGTGGAGAGCAGGAGGGTGTTTTTGAAAGCTGGCAAGGCGTATGTCCCTGGACGGGAACAGCTATCTATGGTTGTTGCGGAGTTTACGAGCAGGCTGGATAAGGCTTTAGAGGTTTGTTTGTGCTGCCTCTTTCACGGTGGGATATTATGCTAATGTTTGGGAAGTTGACATCGCGAGCCCTGCCTAGATTGGATGAAGACGACCGTCTCACACCCATCCTAACCCATCTCTCGCAAAACTTCACAACTCCCGACGCCAATTACTCTTCCTCCTCTACCGCCCTCCCTGGTGCAGACATCTCAGCCCGCAACATCGACACGCTCTCTTCCTCCTTCCCCCTCTGCATGCAGAACCTGCACCGTTCACTCCGCCGCGACGCGCATCTCAAGCATTACGGCCGTCTCCAATACACGTTATTCCTCAAAGGCATCGGACTCAACCTTGAAGAATGTCTAGTATTCTGGCGTTCGAGCTTCAGCAAGATCACCGATGATACGTTTAATAAGGAATACCGATACAATGTTCGTCACGTCTACGGTGATGTAGGGGGCGATTCGAATAGGAGAGGGGGTGGATATAATCCGTTTTCGTGCCAGAAGATATTGACGGAACATCCGCCTGGACCTGGAGAGGCTCATGGGTGTCCATATCGGCATTTCAGTGTTGATAATCTGACGGCTTTGTTGCAAAATGTTGGTGTAAAGGATCAGGAGGTGCTGAGAGGGGTGAAAGAGGATAAGGAGAAGATGAAATTTCATTTGGCTTGTAATAGGTATATCGCTCCCTTTCCCGACCTCCCAAAAGAAACCTTGATGTTATAAGCAGGATTGCTAATATTTATCCAGAGTCTTCGAATACGCACACAAGCAGGAGATCAAGAAAGTCAGAGACGACGGTACCTGGGGTGCTGCACAGTTGGAGACGATAGTCCATCCGAACGAGTATTTCAAAAGAAGTTATCTGTTGAAGAACTTGGGCAAGAACCCAGTCGAGACGGAAGGCGATGTTAAGATGGAGGGTTGAACATGTAATGGATGGTGTCATGGCGTTAGGACGGATTTCTGGAAACCGGAGAACTGATGGACTGATGGATTAATGAAGCAGCGAACAGCGAACACAAGAACTGATTCCACCAACATCTTCATGGCCTTGCGAGACATGCACGAATACCACCAATCATCCCGATGATTGCTCGCCCTTTGATGTTTGATAAAATGGGGTGCGGCTTATTACGCACTAGTGTGCGGAGTCGCGTTTGCTCTCAAGTACAGTAGTCCTTGGGCCGTATACGTGTTAATCATTCTCCTAACTTTTCTTCTATTTGCAACTCCTCACATAAAAGAGTAGACATGTTATTCTTCTCTGGTATTTGATGTCCGCTGCGTTCTCTTGTCATTTTCACGCTTAAAACTGCTGTTAACCCGACTCCTCGGCTACTTATAGGGGTGAGGTGGGTTGCTATCTTGAATGAAAATGGTTTGATTTCGCTGTCTGAGCCATCCATTGGGGTTGTTTTCAATGGTACGATCCCTCTACTCTTATTTTGTTCTTTGGGGCAAAGTACATAGAGTATGGAAGCCCGGTTGCCTAGGTATCACACGCGTGGAGTAATGAATGCACCGCACCGTTAGCCCTAGTGCGGTACGAATGGTCAAATCCGACACCGGAGAAGCTGGACGGGGTATTGATCTTTGGCCGTGGAACTAGCGAGGTACGGTACTTGGATGATGTCTTGCTGGACTGTTGGTGGGGGGTTAGTGGGGTGGGAGTACGGCTTCGTGTAATGGGGAAATATTGTCTCACGGCTCTTTTATCTGTTTCGGGTCTCTGATTTCACTGTCTCTGCCGATCTTCTTTATTTTGGAATTGGAGAAACCCTTGCTACGTATCCCGTACACCCTCCGAGGACGGTGAACAGGCCTTGCATGGCTGTATCCATCAAACCGCTGTTCCACTTACATACAGACCTCAACTACGAAAAGACCTCGTCTTGGCAATGTTTACCAACACCGAAATAGCTCGGATATTTGCGATGCGAGGTGGGAAGAGGCATATATCTGTGGAATTACAAAGTAACTAAGAGTCGGAGTCTTCCTGTATTAACCTTGTTTCCTATTTCGGCTCTATAATTTCTTGGCACTTCCCTTGCCTTGCCTTGCATTGCCCCCTTTTCAAGACCCAAGTTGGAGTGAGATGCACGTTGATTAGTTATTGTTCTTGAGCGAGGTACGGAGTACATGTCATGTATAAACAAGATTGAAAAATGTCTTTTCTCCGTCATACGGGTTAGCTTTCTCGAAAGGTATAATGCGAGGGTTAAGTTTGGACCTGCTTCAATATTCGGCAGTTTCGAGAACACAACTCAAAAGGGACTCGACAAAACGCTCACAGGTGTAGATTGGGATGCTGCGCCGACTTGGCACATACAGGGTCATGCTGAGCTAATGTGCTGTGCTGTGCTGTGCTTCACGCACTCGTGTCTATTGGCGCCTTTGGATCGTCATAAAGCCGCTTTGATCGGGGTCTTGAATCTTGGTGCCAGGTGCAGACAAATTAGAACCGGATTCCAGAGGAGTTTTACGTGAGGAATCTACTTACCGAAAAAGCTTATCTGACCCCTCAAAGACTTGGACGGATTTTATCCAGAAGGTCGCCGCGCAGAGATCCTTTTCTTTGCTTCCCGGTTGCAGACCGGGGTGTGTGAGAAGTTCAAAATCTTGTTGTCATTGACAACAGGTATTTCAGCTATGTTTAAAAGAACATGTTCAGCGTTAGAAGGTTCGTGGAACCCTAATTACCTTTACCACTAGCCCCTTAACCTGGAGGGTTGAAAGTGAGATGGTTACTAGAGCCTTGTTTTGGATATAAGAAGCATTTGTATGTGACAACTTATCTCCGACAGTTGACAACAATTCCATACAAAAATATACCCGGGTCTCCATGGCCAGGTCTAGCCCTTGAAAGGTCCAGCAAGTAGGAGTCCATAATGAAGCGTAGGTGAGAATACTTGAAGCTTTCATTTTCAAAACAACTAAATACAAGACCGTCCCAGTCTGATTTCCATCGCAGATCATCCAACCTCAAAACTATATACTCGTCACTCCTAAACCATACCACAATCCATGACTTGAGCACCACCAAATAATCATCGCGTCCACTCAAACATACGTGCACTTGACAGATGAGCTAGAGTCGGAGCACGTAACAACGGTGGTGCCGCTGCTAGTCTGCATATCGATAATCGTAGCACCACTGGGCCCAACAGACGTCCCACTCTTCGTCGCCGACGCGCTGCTGAAAGTCTCGCTGCCGAAGTTGGCCAAGCTGACCTGAGATCCATTCTCCTCGTACGCCTCCACGATCCACTCAGCATTGTATTCGCAGAGATCTCCCTCGCTGCCCTCGCCGCTAAAGGTGTGCGTGACGGTCTTGCCGGTCGTCACGTTCTCGACTGTAGCAGTCCCGGCCGTCTTGCTGGTCGCCTTGACCGTGGCTTTGATGGTATCTCCGGCAGCGAGCGTGATTCCTGAGAAATCGTACGAGTAGTCGGGATACCATTCATACCAAGCGTCGTAGGTAACGGACGAGCCGGACTTGGTCCAGTCAATGCCAGTCTGCAGAATGGCCGTGCCGCAAGTGTCACCGTCGATGCCGACCCATGAGGCGCCAGAACCAGCGGTCGATGGAGTAGGGACGGTGAACTCGGCAGTCACTGCCGTGTAGCCTGTTCCCACGAGAACAGCACCGGCCCAGTTCGTCGAGTAGGACACGAAAGTGTTGTTGTTGACGCCGGTCTTGATGTTGCCGTTTTCATCCTTGACGTACTGGACTGGCTTGCTCGTTTTGCCCTCTGCTCGCCTTCGGTGTGCCTCTTGTCGCTTGGCTGTGTTGGGGGCGGCCAAGGCGCTACCGGCAAGGAGGAGAGTGCTGGCTACTGCTGCGAACTTCATTTTGGCTTTTGAAGAGTGTTGGACTGAAGAACGAAGTGAAGAGGTAGGGAAGGTAGAGCAAGTCTTGATGTGTTTAGAGAAGAGGTTGAGACGAAACGGAAGAAAAGAGTAAAAGGCCTGGATCTCTTATCCTACTTATACACAAGTCCAGCCTTGGAGGGCAAACAAGTTATTGACGAACGTGTTATACAGACCTTCCTATTTCATCCCGACATTAAGGGGAGATGCTTCGAAACTGCTGGGATTTGCACTTTCACGCTGCGGAGAATCATATTGATGTACATGGCAGATAGTTCAAGTCCTTGGCATTAAATAATAAGAGGGGTTTCTTCCACCCAGTGATACCTTCTGCATCAAGATCAGGAGCGTGAACCGCTCAGCGGTTGTCAAGGAGATAAAGCGAGGAGCACGAGGGGCTTCAGTCCGTCAACTATGCAGGCGTCCAGGAAGACTCACTTAGATTCACCTTCCTTATAGTGGAAGGATCCGACGTAGTCGAAGGCAATATAGATAGGGGTATCTTGTATTATGGCTGCGTGGGTCCTACTGTGGCTCTCTGCTATAGGTCACTCGCTATCTTCTTCGTATGCATGTTCAACTCACAGATAAACTGCGGGGTCGTTGCTGATTATTGCTCCAACGGGCCAACCTCGCGACCTTCTAGAATCTGGGAGATCGTTGCCCTGATTGATTGATGGATGACTGCCGGGACAGGCGACAGAAGATCAGTCGGTGGGGTTCGGTACAGTACTGTATGGAGGCATGGGATGGAGTGAGGCGTTTTCGGGTATATGCGTCGGCCGGCTCCACCTGCACGGCATCACTCCTATCCCATCTCCGTACCTTGTTGAAGTGAACCGTTTAGGTCACCCGGCCAGAGCGTGTGAAATAAGATAAAGGTATATTTATAAAAGATACCCCACGAATAGTAAGTAATAGTGGTTGATTTTTGAAACAGTGGGTGAAATCTTTAATGAGATCTTGGCGCTTGCGTGGCGTGCAGCCACCCCCTTTCCCCCACTATACAAGCTTTGACACAAGCCATGGAAAGGCTTGTGCTGCCGAAAGAAAGGCTTGTATTGCCGAGATGTTGATGCTGTAGTTGCTAGGGGGCCCCTAGTAAAGACCTTCAAAAGCAGATCTACTTGCTTATCGATCGAGAAGAACCCCTGGCGCCCCGAGGGTATCAGGTAGATTCCCGGTTTTTGTTCCATGTGTTGAACCAATCAGTGGCTTCAGAATTATATTGCTCCATCACAGATGAAATATAGGGTTATCTTGCATTGCCCCTGGCGCCTCGGATCGCCCCATGAATGCGACCTAGATTGAAAATAACAGTTCCATCGCTACGGAGTATAAGCGCCTTGCCCCTCACCCTTAAACTGTCAGAACAGGATACAAACCTTGATATCTCAAGACAGCATACACGAACATGCAGCATAAAGTAAACACTTGTCCTCAGTCATATTGCGGTGTCTATTATAAGCCTAGGCGTACGTCACTTTCCGGATAAGAGGCCCTGGCCGGGGCATGTTTACCGGTACTACACATACACACCGAATCTCTAATCTAAAGCTCTTGCCTATTCCTGCAATCGCCGACATCCAATTACACATAGCTTTGTATGCAGCTGCTAGTACTGTACTTGGGGTTCTAAGCCTCAACGGAGTTGCCCCCGAGAGTCAGGGGCAAGGCGGCTCCATTCTATTCACCTTCTGCTTGTGCTTTCAGGTGCGTTTAGGCTACGGAAACCTGAATATGAAGGACTTTTGATCCTGGTGATCTCTAGGGGCGAGAAAGAGCTGGATTTGGGGTGTTCAGCTTTCCATGACGTGCAAAGCTTTTTTTTGGTGAGCTATCACTGAGAATCTAGTTTCAAACCCCCTCTTAAAACTGTAGGCTTGACAGAAAAGAAATGAGAACTTTAAGGAGAAAACTTATAGATGGTGGGGTATCGTAACAGTTAGGATACAAGACCTGCTCCATCAATTTATTCGAGGGGCAAGATGGGGTATGAGTAAGCCTGGCGCCTGGCCTTATTAATACCGTATCTCAGCTGGCTGGTGCTGGTGGACGTACGGCGGGACTCGGAAATTCAGTTCATGCACTATTTCCATAGCCTGGAAGCCTGAAATATGCCACTCCACCGGCCCCACATTGCTCTCGAAGGCTCACCAGGCTTGAAAGTTGGAGGCACTTGCCATGTTTTCAGTCCCCTCATTCATCACTCAAAATTAGAGGCTGAGAAGATGGTATGCGATTCTGCAGGTACATTTACCAGATTTTATTAGCTAGCAATTACTGAATTCTTGCAAAGCGCTGCTATCAGGTACTGTACCATATGTCCCACGCCATACAACAAATATAGTACCTCGTTTTGCGATAGCCATACCACAAAGTCGCTCTGAATAATATCTATGCCGATGTGGTGAACTTTCAGTTGTGTGAAATTCCTCAATGCTCCTTGATCAGCTCCGCCTTCCACTCCGCGCGAGTCTTTGTCGCATGCTTCTTGATATGCTCCTTGACCTCGTCTCTGAAAGAAACCTCGTCCCAGTGGAAATTGAGGGTCACAACAGCATTTATCGGGTCACTGAACTCTGGAACCAGCAATAGCGAAAAGATCGTGTTGATTAGTGGCAGGTTTGAGGTATCGGAGGTCCAATTACCTAAGAACACGCATTAGCTGTGACCACCAAATGCGTGGGGAGATATTTACAATCGAGAATGCTGTGTCAGATATTGCCATGCTTGTTAACGTTTGGGTGATAGATTGGAGTAATGAAGCGAGCCTTTGGTGGCGACGCGGGGTACCCCTCTTCTATATGGAGATACAAGACGAATGTGCCTGTGGAATATGCACTATCGGGGGGCTTTCATATGCGTCAGTAAGTACTATTATCTCACCAATAGAGGAATATTTAGCAGAGGCCGAGGAAAATGGAGAACTTACCCCCTGAACTACAACCTTCCAGAACGACATATCAGAACTAGACATGTAGACATCGTAGTAAGGATGCGGATTGGCAACCACATTTTGGATCTAATAAGATCAGCTTCTGTCGTAAATAAAAGTTAAGAGAGTCTCACCTCAGCCCGGATTCTTGCTGGGCGTTAATTTGAGTCGGAGTGTGCTGTAACTGACGTAGGAGTACGGTTCGAGCCACCTATGCCACCTATGCCACCTCGAGTTTGCGAAGCTAGTGGAATGAATGGATCGTTGAGGTGCTCATTCTCTCGACGCTTCGAAATATTGCCATTTGTGACAAGCTGGGGAGTCTATTGTAATTTAGTATATGCGAACACTAGCGGATAAAGATACATACAACCCTGCACTGTCTCGAGCAAATACAAATCTCCTATCTTAAATCAGCAATCATCACCTATTAGAATTGCGGTGAAGTACGAACAGATACGGATCATGACCATGTGCAATCGAATTGAGTGGAATCTGAATATCGGGTCGCTCAAGTTGGCTAAGGACGGGCTCCATCTCACAAATCAACATGGCCTACTCCATAGAATTAGGATAGAAAATATAACCGCCCGAAAGATAAGATATGGTCTGTAGATGGGTATGTTCCGCGTCTCCAATGCAAAAGGAGTCAACAACGACGTTGTTATTCTGAGGTTGTATCGGCATTTGAAGTTAAGTTGAGTTTCAAGTACATACTGTGAGACTTTTGGATACATCCCAGATTCTCTGCACAGATTTAGTATCCTCGCCATCAGAGATACAAATAATTCTCTTCTTCGCATTGGGAAACTGTCGTGCATATTCAGACAGTTAACGGCCCATGTACTCTAGAACATCAATATCAAAGTAGTTAAGCTTGCGAGGAGGTATAAGACAATAACAAGGTGAGAGAAGGTTATGCACACGAGAGAGTCGCTTTGTTTGGAGAAGGCCGAAGGCTGAAGGCTAAAGGCTGCCGGAGGAGTGGTTGCACAAATCACATGATCCACACCCCCAATGCTACCCTTTGGCAGATACATATCTGCTCAACCCACGTAATGCGCGCGAAACGGGTGTGCTTGGACATTTGATTCTTTGGTCTGAAGGGACGATTATAGACTGCATTGATTACTCGCCCAGAGTAAAACAACTTACCTGGCGGGAGAGCCCATTGTCACTCTGCACTTACAAGAGCATCTTGACATCTGATCATATTTTTATACGCCAAATAATTACTAGACAGCTGCATTATCACCAAGTATCCTCCTTCCTTCCCCCCAGACCTTGCCATTACGACCAACGCCTCCCCTCGCAGCCCGGAGACTGAAGCTGGGGGGAAATTGATCCATCAACCGCCCTACAATAGCCCTCGTACCAGTCATCTTCGCCTTGTATCCATCCAGCGGTCGAGCCGCAAGGCGGAAGCTCGCAAGCTCTGCGCTCTTGTACCAGAACAGCTTCTCCCGGGTTTGCAGCGTCCAGGCTGTCATCGACGTTCAAGTCTGCCCAGAGCAGCTCTCTTCGTTTGATCCAAGTAGCGCGTTTGCGAGCAGTAGTCATCTTCTGGATGTGTTCCCAGTTCCGCAAGAGACAACTTCAGGAAACTTTTCGCCGTGCCGACCTGGCTTTCGATACTCCTGAATACCCCGACCGCCTAATTCGACGACTTTTCGACCTCGTCTCCATCCTATGTGCACTAGGTATTGTTCCGGGTGTGGTATTCGACTTTGCTGACCTTTTCCTCTGCTGCAAAGGTCGGGTTACGTTGACTTTGCGTCGGGGAACTGGGGTAATTTGACCTGAAAACACATCAGTAAAGAAATCATGGATAAGGGCGCCAGAACTTACGTCGCTTCCTCGGCTGGTGAACATCAGTAGCATCCGAGTCGGATTCAAACGTCCCACGTCTACGAGGTAATCGCGCTGCTCCTCCTTTGTCACTGGATCTTCTCTGGGAGGAGTCCAGCGCGGTTCGCACACGATGAGAATGTTCTTGCGGTTCAGGCGAAGGGGATCGAGAGAGGGCCGGTGGTTGTTCCGTGAACTCCATGTAGCCGTCGAAGTACGCTGCCAGTCTGCTTCTTCGGACACCAGCCTGTTCATTCAATCGTTGTTCGACCCAGCCGATGTCAATGTGGTCGTAAGGATTTGCAACGCCGAGGGCACTGATCTGATCACCGGTACCGGTGTCCATGATAACAACGGCGAGCCTTTCGACCAAGATTTCAAAGGGGAATGTCTGGCGTTTGATGTCTTGTGTGCGTTGGAAGTGATCAAGTAGTGTTGAGGCGATGAAGTGATGTTGCTTTGTGACTGGGCTTGAATGGGTTACTCGTAGACTGTTTGTGGATTAGCGTTCTTTTTCGCCTTTTTCGCCTTTTTCGCCTTGGCATCGCATCGCGTGATTCGCATCACCTACAATTATTAGGCGGCAACATACATACAGTACCTACTCCGTAGTAATAGTAATATCTTCGCAAAACTCCACAAATTCCATATAAAATTACCCATCCTTTTCATGTACCTATCTTCCGCTCATTCTATTCTTCGCCAATCTGTAATATCTCTTGCATCTAATCTAAATGGGCGATGCATCATGGGTGTCTACCGAGCCTTCTACACGCGTTTTAAAAGAGAGAGGATTGGAAAAGCTTCCAACAAACAAGGACAAGAACTCTCAAGACAGCAACTCCAAAGCTGAAACATCTGTGGCAAAACAGTTGGAAGTCGAAGGAACTTTTGCCCGGCTTGTGCCTCAAAATAAGTATGCTCGAGATGCGTTTGACAGGCTGGCTCAAAGCTCCCGCGCCCGCGAACACCCGGCATATCTCCACCACAAACAATTCGTACACGTTGATGAGCGTAAAGACATCGACCCCCTGGATCGGGAAGATTCATTCGTATTCTCTCTCGGCCTTCTACCAGAATTTCCGGCCCTTGGTTGGAGGATCGGCAAAGGTAGAGCCAACCGACCAAACCTGTCAGTGGATATCCGCATTCCCGATGGCGAAGGGATGGCCGGAGTGCATGCTCGATTCTGCTGGGTGAAAGGCGGCGGAGGATTCTTCCTCATTGCAGACAACCTTCGCATGGTACCCGTGATTTTGAATGGAGAACTTCTCAGACGAACTCAAAGATTGATCCCGTACCGAAACTCCATTTCACTTGGCGAGTGCAATTTTAGTCTGAAGTTTGAAGAGCGAACTCCAGCGCTCGAGGAACAGTTCCAAGTAGAACTTTCCGCCTTCTATCTCAAAGTTTTACGTGAAAATACGCCGTTGCTGTTACCCACTCCTTCCGGGAATGAAGTCACAATTGGGAACTGGATCGTCAGAAATCCTATTGCAAGCGGAAGTTATGGGCGTGTTTCTGTTGTTTCCCACATGCAGACAGGACAGCCTGCAGCAGCAAAGGAGTTGTGGAGAACCCCGCGCAATCAATTTTCTGTTGATCGTGAAATATCCATTGCGAAACACCTTCAAAGTCACAAGCATGTTCGTTTTGTCGTCTGAACAATATTCGCACCACGCTGACATATCTACAGAAAAGACTCGGTATCCCGTTTGAGTTCTACTACAAGAAAATAGTGGACAAGGCAGAAAAGTTGCGATATGCGAAAATTCTTGACGAAAATTGGAGTCCTGGCCAAGCAGATGCAATTGACTTGCACATCTTGTACAGCCCTTTGTCAACGAGCAATTTCTCAGCATTGATCAAATCCAAAGCGTCCCTTGAGACCCGAACACACCTTTTTGCTCAAGTCCTAGACGGTGTCGCTTTCCTTCACAGTCTTGGTATTTCACATCGAGATATAAAACCTGGAAATCTCACCGTCAAATCCTATGATCCACCGGATGCTCAAATCATCGATTTTGGTTGTGCAACCACGGCTCCGCGAACTCTATATGATAGACCAGGAACGATCCCGTACCTTGCCCCCGAGCAGTGTGAAAACCAATGGCATGACAAGAGTGTTGACTATTGGGCATGCGCCCTGGTCGGAGCCGAACTTGTAGGTTTGAAAAGACGATCTAGTGAAAGGATTGCAGGCCAGAATTACCTGATCTTATGCCACTGGCTTGATGATTACAAAGTGCCATCTGGACAACCTCTCATTGATGTGTGTAAGGGAATGCTCAAGATCGAGCCGGCTGAGCGGATGACTGCTGCTGATGCTCTGGAGAAGCATCTTTCCGACTTTCACATAGATGTGAATAAGGGCCGAAAACGCGCGAGTGATGAAAACCATGATTCGGCTTCGAAAGGTATTCGTGTGGTGTAGCCTTTTCGGGTTACAGTACTTGATGATGAACATTTTAACCACGAAACAAGAACCAGAGGTTGTTTTCATAACTACGGAAGCTCCCTGTGAAATCCAAGCCAAGATATGTCAAATTGTTACGGTCCCTCCCGTGCAAGACTAGGTCTCATTAAAGCCATTACATGTCTTGCAAGGATGGCATGGCATGACATGGAGCTTGGATGTTTTTGGTTATTATTTGACCAAATATTGAGCACAATTCTAAACATCCACCAAAGAAGAGCACATGATGCAGCGATTTTGCAATAATCAAATCGTTCAAGATGAACTGCTCCTTTCTCTATCTACCTTATCATATCTACGCCACCAAACAAAGCCAAGCTAGACCCGGCTAATTAGCTTGGGACGGACGGTTCATCCCGGATGATGTAATAATTGCACCATCGCATCCATGCCATGCATGTTTGGTTTGGAGGAGAACTGCAACTCGGAATCGTCCCCCAAATTATTTCAAATATAAAAACAACATCCAGTCTCTCTCTTGTATATCTCGTTTATTACAGCAAGCGCCACCTCTAGAAGTCGACAGCAATTCCAACAGCCGAACAACGACTCGAAATGTCTACCCCCAACTTTGACATCAACAATCTCTTCGGAGTTAAGGGCATTGTTGCCGTTATCACAGGAGGTGGAAGCGGACTGGGCCTCTACGTTGCCAATGCTTTAGATGCAAACGGAGCGAAAGCAGTCTACATCATTGGTCGTCGCAAAGAACCTCTCGAAAAAGCCGCAAAGCAAAGCGTGAACGGAACCATCATCCCCCTTCAAGGCGACGTGACCTCCAAAGACTCACTCGCATCAATTGCCGAGCACATTCAAAAAGAACAAGGCTTCATCAACGTTCTCTTCGCAAACAGCGGCATCCTTGGCGTCCAGAGCTCCCAACTCAACCTTCCCAAAGACCGGAAGCCAACCCTCAAAGAGCTCAAAGACGCGCACTGGGCTCCACCCATTGGAGACTTCACCCAAGCCTTGAACGTCAACATCTCCGGTGTCTTCTACACCAGTCTTGCCTTCTTAGAACTTCTAGACGAGGGCAACAAAAAGGGCAACGTGGAACAAAAATCAAACATCATAGTAACTTCCTCCATCGCCGGTTTCTCCCGCCAAATCGCGGCCGGCTTCTCGTACTCGGCTTCCAAAGCAGGCACCACTCATCTGGTCAAGCTCTTAGCCACGCAGCTCACGCCGTACAAGATCCGCGTGAATGCTATTGCTCCGGGCTTGTTTCCTAGTGAAATGACGGACGGCAACCCAGCATTTTTCAATGGTGATCCGAGGAAAGAGGGCGGCCTTAAAACCGAAGTTGCGCCTTTGGAAAGGAGTGGGAGTGAGGAGGATATTGCCGGTGTTGCGCTCTTTTTGATTGGTAAAGGAGGCGCATATTTGAGTGGGAATGTGATTGTACTTGATGGAGGCAGGTTGGGGCAGTTGCCAGCTACGTATTAAAAAGTTGGAATTCAGGAGATAGACCGCCGAAGTCGGGCTTGTTTTTCGTCGAGATTAGACCCCATCATTCATCATCATCCTTCTTCCCAATCATTGAACCAGTCTTCCTTGAGTGTGTAGTCACCCATTTTCTATTAATCATAGCCAATCTCTGGATATTTTTACCTAGTATCTAAGGAAATCTTGGGAAATCTTTCATGCCTCACGATTAGCAATTCCTGAAATCTGTCAAGTGACACAAGACATTGTCGTCTCGACATTTATGTTCCTCGCGGGCACTATTGTCAGTCTCGGTCTCTGCCGCAATATCCTGAAAGATGTCGCGTCTTGACGAGTTGGCTTCTTGCTTTTCTCGTGGGTCACTACTGTTTCTGACGCTCGATGATAGGTCTGGTGCTTAGTGATCCTCACTTTGGAAGTTCCTAAACGGACTCGAGCTTTTGGTTGACCCGAACTTGTATACTTAAGGCGTTGGATCATGATTAATGCACATGTCGTTGTATCTAGGAGCGGTCCGATCCGCCAGCGCGGTCATCTACTCATAGCTCAATCTCTAAGCGATGAATAAAGGGGGAGGGGCAAGTGGGGCATCATCAGTGCGTACTATACCGCACAAATAAATGTAATCTGAAACTACGTATCATAGTATCACTTGTACTAGCAGAACAATTGCTCTCGCTGTTTTCGCAACAAGACTCCGAATACTAGGGACTATGGACGGGAGTTCCAAAATTGATTTCTTCAGAGGCTCCAAGTTGAAATAGCTGGTGTAGGCTGCAAGTGCTACAGGTTCCGCTTGTACCCTATTTCATTATTCGTGCCCTGTCAAAATATCTTCTTTCTCTCAGACTCACGCGGCACGGATAGAGATCACTTGGATGAGCCTATCTGATATGCCCTGTCTCCATAAACCTCGCGAAAGTTTTTCCTCCCATGTATGCTATCCCATTCCTCATACTCATCCTTGAAGTCAAACTCCCCGACGATATGCGCAAGGATAATCTTCAAGTCCGTCATCGCTAGACTCTGCGCAATGCAACTCCGCGGTCCATGTTCAAAAGCTCGCCACGCGCCTTTGACGGGGTAGAGCTCGTCACCAGGTTCAACGAGAAAGCGTTCCGGGGGGAATTCTGCGGCGCGGACCCAGTCGGCAGGAGTGCGGTGCGCGGCCACGTGGATGAAGATTATCCATGCATCGTCCATGGGACACAGGTCGCCACCGTCTGTTGGAACGGTAGTGTCTGGCTTTCCTTGACGGGCACCAGATGCAGGAGGGAACAAGCGAAGGGTTTCTTTGATGACGGCAGAGTTGTATGAGAGGTTATTTGCCAGCTGTGGGTGCGAGATAAGCTTGTCCGAAACAGCGCCGTAGTCGACCCCAAGCACGGTATCGTGTTCCGCTCTGATCTTTTCCAGGGCAATGGGATTTTTGGATAACAGATGCAAGATGTAGCAAAGTGTGTTGGACTTGGAATCGTGGCCCCCAAAGACGAAGAGCCGAATCTGTCGGATTGCAAGCGCGGAACTCGGAATCCAGTTTCTCTGGCTTGGCTGTTGCTTTTCCGTCTACGATGTAGGCCTACAGTACGATGTCTATAACGGATTTAGTGCGGGAGTTGTCGGTGTCAGCTTTGAACTCGGCGTACCGCCGGTCCAATTCTGCACCAATGTACTTGTCCATTGCCCATCCGTTGCGCCATTCCATGTACCATCGAGCTACATTCAGAAAACTCAACGGATTGATTTCAGCATTAGATTGATGCCAGCGGATTTGGGAGATCATGCTATCTGCGAGCGTATTGTATCCTTTCTGTGCTCCCAGCTATGAATTTCTAACCTCATTAGCTCGAACTTGAGAAGGTGGAAAAGACTTACAAAATGGTTCTGCAAGTTACATCCATCAAGAATCTCAACGATACCATATCCAGAGAAAACATTCCTTTCTTTTGAGCCAAGTCCCGGAAAGTCTGTGCATAGACCTGGGTTTCCTCCACCACACCCGGTACTAAGCCCGGGGCATTAAAGCCTTTACTAAACACAGTCCGCCAAGGCTTCCAATCCGCCTCCTTCATATCGAAAAATTTCGGATCTCCTGCAATGGGTTTGAAAAGGCGAGAAAGAAGATACAGTCTTTGCATTGGCAGTCTGGGGTTTTGCATTACTGCTGCAGTGACATGACGGCAGAAGACGGCATAGCACAAGCCAGTCATGGGCCACAAATCGATGAAGAAAGCGCCTTCTTTCTCGAAACGATCGCGGTAAATGTCGCCAAACATGTACTGGTAATGCGCATCTTTTGGCATCTTTCCGGCGTACTTTTTCAGGAGGAGATGACCGAGGAAGAAATTGTGACCAAGCGCAACGGGCTGGATGCTGTCAGTGATGGATGGCTAGTGGGCAGGATGTGAGAGGAGAGGTACGTACCAGCCCCCTGTCTCTTGAGTTTGGTCACCATCATCCGGGCATGATAAAGGCGCGTAAAGCCGTACGCTACTAAAGTTGCGAGAATTGCAAATAGGGGTACAAGAACTGGGTGGCGGCTGAGGAAATCCATGGTTGGACATACGGGCAGTGTGTCTAGATAGAGCTGAGTTTCATGCTATCTGTGAGGTTGGTTGGGGCAGAGGATTTGTAAGTTATGAATGGAGACAGTAGGAGTTGCTTGCTGAGTGAAGGCATTGCTGTACTATATACTACATGCCGCAAGACAGGTAGAATAACTTCTGAGCAGTGAATTAGCATCTCCAGTGAAGTACTGACGTGCTATACCCACCGCTAGACAGGTAACTATACTTTTTAATAATGAACTGGCTTTAGCCACGCAGTCCCTTAGAAGTACTCAGGAATTCAAGTTCCAGGTTTCATTATAGACCTACCTGGTATTCAGAATAAGATATATTAAGGGGCCTCAAATTTCGGAACTTTAGTAAAAGTTATACTCGATAGCTTTTGGATTTCTATAAACTATTCTAATCTAGAGGTTTAGCTAATAGTAATTATAGTGAAATAAGTATAGTATTTATAGATATATAATAATAAATTTCTAATCAAAATATAAGTATTACTTATTAGTTTGCTATTAATTATCTAGAAGAAAATATAAAATCTCAGATTTCTTTACTAAGGTATAAATAAGATTTAGCACTCAATTAGTATTACTTCATATTTGATTAATAATTAACTTATATTTTCTGTTTTAAAGCAAGAAAAAGGAGGTCTGGAAATGTTGAAAATAACTATTAAATGACCGCTTTGTAAATAAGACTATAACAAACTGTAAATATCAGACGAAGCGCCGTACAGTAAAAAGACCTCGGCAAATTCCGGTATAGTACATTTCGCCTCGAGCTAGTCCCAATAGGGGTGCATAAGCCTCTGATAACATCCTAAGTTCGCGAGACGTTTTGATCCTCATCCTCCATAAACTCTTTGGCTGTGCAAACAAATTACACGTCTTTCAACCAACCAACCCGCAATCCGTCAGATAACACCCGAGAATACAGAAAGATGTCATTCAACGTGTTGTCCACCGAGCTCGTCCAACAAATCCTTAGCGAGGTAGACGTCCTCATTCCCGAATCCAGAGAAGGACTTGCGCACCTCTCTTGCTCCTCGAGGTGCTTCTATCAAATCGTAGAACCCAATCTCTATGACACCCTCATCCAAGGCCAGTCACAAGCAGTTCCAAAGTTCATCCGATCCATCCTTGGCACTCCCTCTCTTGGCCAACAAACCCGGGCGATCAGAGGCTAATTTTCACGTATCCCGGGTTCCTTCACGCTCTCCTCTACCCTTTCTCCCACTCAAACGAGTGAGCTGGAAGCTATTATTCGGACAGCGAGTGACGGTGATAACGCGTTTGCCAGAGATTGGACAAATGTCATTTTCAGCGACAGCAACAACGATGATGCAGTTATGGCTATTATGCTTTGCTTGCTTCCAAAGCTTGAGCTCATACACATGGTTTTCTATGATTGGCAGGGTGGTATGGCATATACTCAGCAAGTGCTGAAGCAGGCTGCAAAGCTCCAAGAAGACCAACAGAGGCTCGAAAGGGAAGGGAAGGTTTCAGAACATTCACTATCCAACCTTGCCAAAGTCTGCAGCACATACCACGACTTGAGAGTCAATTTGAGTTTCCGCGAATCTTTGTGTTTTTATACGACCGCGCTCTGTGGAGAAGTTTGTGTGTGAGGGGCTAATGATATACGAAGGGAGTATGGAATTTAGGTCATATGTGCGCGATCTGACGTTCAAAGACTGTACTATTCATGAATTGGACCTGCTGCACATACTACACTATTGTGTAGAACTGCGACAGTTTAAATATATCAGCAATGCACAATCGCAGTTAATACTTAGGCCGAGCATAATATCTGCTACCTTGAACCGAAGCTGCCGAGAAACGCTCGAAGAAGTGGCGAAGTGGGGCGATGAGCCAGTCATTTTTCCTGTGTTGGAGGATCGGATGCCGGATGTGTTTTTGGAAGACTGGAGTAAGTTTTCGAGATTAGAGCGTCTCGATGTCTTATGGGATCCTCAGACAACGAATTTATCGGATCTGGTTTTGCCAAACGTCGTCGAAGATGAAGCCGATAGGCAACAACAGATACAGCAGATGATGATTCAAGAATTCTTACAGAAGCTACCCCCGTCGCTGAAGTTCTTGCGGATAGCCTTCCATGATCTGAAGACATTGCGGATCCTAAAAGGACTGATTATAGCGAGGGCGGGCTACTTACCCAGCTTGGAAGAGGTCATTATTGTGCCTGGGCGCGAAGTCGATCTATTCGAAGGACCACAAGAGTCCCAGAATCGGTATAAAACAGATCTGGTCGAGCTTTATGCGAGCTTTGGGGTTGTCTTGAAGTTCTGCTAAGAACATTATGGAATCAGGGAGTGGGTTTCACCCATGAAAGCTTCTCGGAAGAATTTGAACATAAATTGCTATAAAGGAGCCAAGTTTCTAGCTCCACAGTTTCGTTTGGATCTCAGAATTGATCTCTCGCTGGCAAAACTGGAATCTTTCCTGCTGAAATCTGGTAGGGAAACACAAAAACAAAATCTAACTACAACACCTCCCCTAAGTCCTTTCCAAATACGTCCCGCCGAGTAACAAAGAAATCAATAATAACTCCTTCTTAGTACAACTGATCACCAAACAGCCAGATGACTATTCATCTCCCTTATCGCACGCTTTAGGCTTGAAACCCTATAGCAGCCAAGACCTGCTTCGTTCCAAACTCGCCTTCGCTCCTCTTAACAGGGATGACGTTGTTATTCGAAAGGTATTGTGCACAGCCGTTGGGACTGCAAGGTGGAGGGTATCCTCGCTCTCCAGTCTGGGGATTCTCTCCATATACAGTGATAAATGCACGGGTCTGCGCTATGTTGATATTATGAGGTGCATCCCCCGCTAACGCGATAGCTCCCATTTCAGCACAGTTGCCCTGATACTTATGAGTACAAGTATTTCCGAATATTCCCTGCGTCGCTTCGCTAGTAGCGGAGGCTCCTCTAATAGACGAGGAATATGCGTATCCTCTTCCAATGACGTAAAGGACGGCCATGGTTGTTGGGCGACGAAGTGCCGGCTGGAACTCTTTCATTTGTTGGTATTGAGCGTCCATGCTATTGAAAGCAGCCAGAGCGTTTTCTCGCATCACATTTGGGCCGGGCTCGACTGTATCATCAACCCATGCTGTCCACGCATAGCTGTTGTCGCCGTATGTTTCTTGTGTCACAGGCGGGGCCGCTCCGAACGCGCAGGCAAGAAGCCAGGTGAGTAAGAAGTACAATCTGAAGGTATGCATGTTGGTGAAAGGTCCCGAGTGTCGAGAAATTGATGCGAGCCCTAGAGAAACTGAGATCTTTTTTCAAAAAGAGTGTGAGAATTCAAAGTAGGAAGTCTGGGAACGAACACTTTGCAGGTGATATCCGGCTTGAGATGATAGCGAAACTGTCTAGACCTTGTAATATTTATATTATGCTGAAATGATGGAAATTATATTGATAATTCGAAGTTGGTACATTAATAGCATATTACTGTATCAGGATTCTTGCCCTTCCTCTCATGGCAGATATGTTTCAACCGCTTCCTAGGACTGCATTTAATTAAACAGTAATGAACCTTAAGGAGTTCATTCGATATCATTTCTGAGACTGTATGTAATTATACAAATCCTCAGCTGAACCTTGGAGAGTTAACCTGATATCACTTTGCCTTTGCTTCGCCTTAGAAGGATTTCAGACTCAGGCGCTGCTCGCCTCCGCGCCGCATTTATACAGCTTTTGACGGCGAGATTGGCAGTGTGTAGAGTCGCACACCTGCATGCTGGCCTCAAAGCAGCACCGGTCGTTTCTGCTGTGCCGTATGAAGTGACTTGCATGCACAGAGCCCCGCTGATAAGGTCCCCTCACAGCCGCATGTCACTATGTCCGCTTGAGAATCTCAGGACCTCTAATGGGAAATTCCCGAATCTCACATCTGAAATCGGTAAAATTACCGGCGCGACGCGAAACTCCGCAGTCCAAGGGCAAGCTTTCAATTGGCTCAGATACAAATTTACTACAGTACTGGAGGATCAACTTCAAGATTGCGATGGGCTATGTTCTTTGAAGTAATACAGTACGACGGAAGTAATATAGTATAACGGTTTTTAATTACTCTGAGTGCACCTCCGAATCCCGGCCTAGCCCGTTTGACTCAGGCATACCGTATTAGTTAGCATATAAGCTCCCCCCCCCTAATTTGCAAGCCTATACCTGTTTATACGCCTATTACTCAACTCTTAGCTGTCTTAACGCTAGTCTTATAAGCCTATAGGCTTCTAGTTTTCAGGGGGGTAGAGAGTACTTATAGGGGGTTTTAGGCTATAGTTTAAGGTACCTACGCTACGGAGTACT